>VXBZ01010660.1:88321-370505 GCA_013399135.1 Heliornis fulica
ATATATACATGCATGTATTTTCCAAAAAGAGGTGCAATTTTTGAAACTGAGTGTGCCTGTAATATTAAGGGCACTCATTTCTACATACAAAAGAAGAGTCCTTTCATTAACATCTGAGGGTGTGCTTCTGGTGCTGACACAACATATATTAGCAGGAAAGCTCAATACCACTTGCAACAGAACACCAAATTCCCTGCAACAATAAAATGTCAAATTGGCAACAGAAAATGCCAACATTTAAAATTCAGTACTGAAGCCCACCTCCCATGTGTTTACCTTTAGTTTTGCCTTCTTGGATCACCGAATCACAGAATGTGAGGAGTTGGAAGGGACCTCGAAAGATCATCTAGTCCAACCTCCCTGCCCAAGCAGGATCGCCTAGAGTAGATCACACAGGAACATGTCCAGATTGGTCTTGAATGTCTCCAGAGAAGGAGGCTCCACAACCTCTCTGGGCAGCCTGTGCCAGTAATCCATCACCCTCACAATGAAAAAGTTCTTCCTTATATTATTATATGTTGTTTGTTAGGGTATGCAAAATGCATCAAGTCAGGGGTTTCTTTCAGAAATTCCTGTAGATACTCTCCCTCAATTCTTTCTTAGATCACAGCTTGGATTTTCCCTCTTCATTTCTTCCTTTTACTCTCCCTTCTTTATTTCACTCTCCGACATCAAGAGCTAAAACATCAGCAACCTCTGTAATAAAATATCTACAAATAAGGAATGTCATAGCACCTGCTAAAAAATAATAACGTCCTGTGTTACTGTGTTGATGTAACTGCTCTAACACCAGTTCCTTGGAATGCAAATTGGGATGAAATGAAGGGCCAGATATAATAAGACAGTAAAGTAAATGTTCTCTAAATGGAATCACACAAGCATCATTCAACAAAAACAAAACAAAAAAATATCACTCATTTCTCATATGATACCATTTTGAACAGTGTACGTAAAAAATACTATTTAGCTTGTATGACTTGCAGCAGGTACCTTCCTCCCCATAAAGTCTACTTTTAAAAGTAGAACTGGCCATGCTAAAACATTTTTCATCACTTTCAAGCTTTCCAGACAGGAAGAGTAAGAAAGCAACATAACTTTTTGTATTTGTGAAAATCACCCATTGGTTCACTGTAACATTTGCATACTCAACTGTTCCCCAGTAAATCCAGGAGAATATTTCATATCTACCCAGGGTTGCCATACATCTGGGTCCTAACCATATCCAGCATGCACAGCAAGTACAGGAGCACACAGCCCAGCATTTTTCAGAGCAGGCTAGAAGACTGAGGACAGCTGCTACTGTGGTAGCTCAAAGCTGCTGCTTTTTTAGTGGCTTATCTGCTATGCTTTCAAAACAGGACAACTAGTGCCCTCCATTCTGACCAAAGGGTACCAGAATGGAAGCTGGTACAAGATGCTTTTATCTGAGAAAGCCAAATGGTTTAAGTACAGTGTAGACACAGGGATCAATAACTGAAGCTGTGATCAAAGGAGACAGCTGAGCCTTGATTAATCCCACAGTCTTTTATCTGATGGATCAAATCTACAAAGGGTATCTCTCCAAGGGGACAGGTTGCATGCCACCAGTTTCTCAGCAGCACACAACGTAATACTTAGTACCCAAGACAGAAATCTGAAAGAAATATCCAACATTCAGCAGGACTCTGAAAAATCTGATCACCTGGAGGTGGGGCTCAAGACAGATTCAGTAGCAGTCAGTTTAGACAATCAGATCGGCAGCAGCTACCTGAAGACACCAGGACCCTGGAAAAGAACAGCCAGTAGAAGAGACAGATATTGGAATGAACTAGAGGCTAATGTCACTGCACTCGCACACCATGGACACAAGGCGTGAAACCTTACCCAGACACACTGTAATAACAGCACAACAGCAGCTTAAACGCTATTTACCCTGATGTGTTTGTATGTATGTGCTCTTGTCTTCCAAGTGTTTCCCACCTGCATCAAAGTGTTCTTACGAGACAACTTCTGAAAGCGCTCAGATCACAATTACTCTCCAATAATTTTTTTCCTGAAGTTTACTGCTTCCCAGAGAGTGTCTGTTTTTTAAGTGTATCAGTGAATTTACTAAAACATAACACCTTCCCTTTAAGTCTTCCCTCACATATGTCTTCAGACCATCAAAGCTACCAAACCACAATTACTAAGGTGTTAGTACTAATGACTATTACTAACATAGTGATTCCAAAGCCATTACAAACCTCGCTTATGTATACGCTTTGGAAAAGCCACTAACAGGCAATAAAATACACATCTAATGTCTTTAGCTTGTGAAGTCATACACCTCTGAAAAAAAATACTTTCACATAAGCACAGGAGATCCTTTATTACAACCATTATAATTTTTTCATAAAAGTAATCTACACAGAAGGCTGCTGATTCAGAAAGGCACTTCAATGTATACTTAACTAAGCAACCGAATAGCCCCATCTCAAACACAACCCCACAAAACACGAAGTGAGGTACAGGGGGGGTCTCTCTATTGCTGTGTGATGAGGCGAGCAACGCTACAGTGCATTTTTTTCCCCGAGACACCCAAAGATAAAAAGCAGTATATTTCCTGGTACACTAACTGAAAATGGGAATGCTCCTCTAGACCAAATTGCTGTCTTTGGAACGAGATAAACAAGTAACCTCTATTGAGTATTAGCACTCCACCATTTCTGGGGTGTCCTGCAAATGCAACAAGAGTTACAAAGATCACAGGTTCTGCACAGTCCTCACCCTAAGGAGATATTAATTATTTTTCTCCATTTACTTCAGAATACATAAAACTAAGAGGAAAATAATAGTCCTGCAAGCCAGCAGAACTTCCAGACATGCACATTTCTCCTTTCACTTATAAAACCCGTAGGGATTTTCGGGCCTTGTTTTAGAGAAATCAGAAACAGAAGCAGCAATTAATGAAAGCTGAAGTCACCCAATGGAGAAGTTTCTGCACTGAGCCAAGTTTCTGCTACAAAGTGAAAGCAGAGCTACATGGAGGCAAACACACTTTCCCACTGCGTGGATCATAAATGAACAGCATTAGTCATTTCACCATTTGGAATAAAATACTTCTGTGCATTTTCTCGGCTCCTATTGTTCGATCATTATCACCGAGGCTGTTATTTAAATTTTCCCCAAGTCCCTTGGCATCTAACAAAGATCTGTCAAACATAACTTGTGGCCCTGCTTTGCAGTTCAGCATTAACTAGTGCATGCTTGACTCCTCGTAAACACTAGTTTTTCTTAAGAGTGGTAATTTGCATCAAAGATGCATCTTTGTGCTCTGTCTTCCAGCGCTGTAGATTGGCACCGCTCCAGCCACTCCTGTGGAATGCCGTGAATTGGTCCCTGCCGAGAAGCCCGCCCGCACATTTAAAAGCTATGAGGATTGTTAGGATGCTCACATAGTTTGTGCAGCAACCCAACATAGTGATCCATGACCATATACTGGATCAGATGTTTCTCGAGAGAGTTAGACACATATAAAGATGACAACAAATGAGCACGCGAGCAATGTCAAGGTAGTGAGTAAAGAATGTGAGTGGATTTCATAAACGTTGCCTACGTTTTCCTCTGGCACAGATAAAGACTCACTGTCAAGATTTTCTATTAAACCTTTACAACACTAAGATCTGAATGTGCTGGAAATAGCCCAATGTTATGCATTGGAAAATTGTTAAGCCGTAATCATTTTAGCTAAGAACATCGTATGTATGACAGCTCCACCATTTTCATTACAACTCTGGCAAACATGGAAAGCTTTTTACTCCCCATTTAACAGCTATTCTTGTCAAAGCCGGCATCACTATTAATACTACCAGTTAGAGGCTCTGGCTGAATTTTAATCAGAATTAGTCTCTCCTTTTTCGTTTTAGGCAGAAGAAAAGTGTTGTGACGTACCAGTTTGGCTGGCCACTGCCGCTGTGAGTGTACAGCGGGCACCCATCTGCATCCAGAAGGGCAGCACAACAAAAAGGCAATTGTATCTGTGGCATTTAATCCACAGATTTTCTCTCAAGGCAACAGCATATCTAACCAAGTAAATGAATTTGTGGAAAGCAAAAGGTAAAAAATGCAACAAAACCCTGCCTAATGTGATACACCTGCTGCAAAAAAAAAAGAGACCACACATTTAAGCGAATTAGAGGTGATGTTGGAGCCCCTGTTGCTGTCTGTCAGTAATTTCCTACCTGCTTTGTTAGTCACAGTATGAAATTTAGCGTCAGGGTTGGCACCTCCAGTATCCCTGCTGGAGACCCTTAAATGGCAACACATGACTGTAGACCTGTGCAGCACATAAAAAGATGCTCCTGAATAGTGAATAAGAGTCAACATTAACTATTTTAGGAAGAGGAAAGCTAAATGGAGCAGCAGTTGTTGATTTCTGCCTATCTAGAAATTATTGGTGACGTTCCTATTTAAGGCATCAGATGAATCAACTTTGTTTCAATATGACTCTCATTATTCCCTTGTTCCCCTTCTCAAATTCTTCAGTGGTTCCTAGTAACAACTTTGTAATAATAAACCCGTGTGTATGTACACAGCTCCTCTGCCTGCCTAACAGACACAATTCTACAAAGTCTGGTAACACAACCAGTTTTAAGATTCCTAACTTGAAAAGATCCTCCACAACACAGTATTAAGCCTGGAAATATGCTTCTCATTCGGTAACCAGAGACTAAGCAGCTATATGACCATGGTTATCCCACTAAGTTCTCAGAATTCGCAGAAGCTCATCCATACTCAAATGTTCTTCCTTATATTCAGACGGAACTTCCTATGTTCCAGCTTGGAACCATTTTCCCTTGTCCTATCACTGGTCAGCACCAAGAAAATCCTGGATCCTAGATCAAGGTAATTTTGAAAATAACATAGAATTATTAGATCCTTTTAGGATCTTCGATTCCAACCATAAACCTAACACTGCCAAGACCACCACTAAACCATGTCCCTACACACCGTATCTACTCAGCTTTTCACTACCTCCAGGAATGGTGACTCAACCACTTCCTGTTCCTATGACTGACCACTCTTTTGGTGAATAAATTTTTCCTAATATCCCATCTAAACCTCCCCTGGTCCAACCTGAGGTCGTTTTCTCTCTACCTATCACTTGTTACTTGGGAAAGACTGACATCCACCTCACTACAAGCTCCTTTTCAGGTAGTTGTCAGTCACACAGACCAGAAGAGTCTCCCCTCAGCCTCCTTTTCTCCAAACAACCTGAGTTTCCTCAGCCCCTCCTCATGAGACTTGTGCTCCAGACCTTTCATCAGCTTTTCTTTGAACACAGTACGGCACCTCAACGTCCTTGTAGTGAGGCATCCAAAACTGACCGCAGTATTCAAGTGCAGCCTCACCAGTGCTGAATGCAGGGGAACAATCACTTTCCTATTCCTGCTGGCCACACTACTCCTGATGCAAACCAGGATGCTGTTTGGCCACCTTGGCACACTACCGGCGCATGTTCAGTCATCTGGCTCCTGTTTCTAAGTGTGCAGCGTTTGGCTATGCCAGCGTTAATTTTCACCAGAAGCTGGGATGGAGACAAAAGGACAGGTGAGCCTGATTTCTCAGTGTTGGCCAGTGATACGACAAGGGGCAATGGGTCCAAGCTGAATCTTTTCTAACTCACCAGGTTGCACAGGATTCTTGCTTCACAAACATCGCAGCAGCAGGGGCCATCCAGTAGGAAAACATGGAGAACCAGCTTTGTCAGGAGACAAGCTTCCCATTTCTTTATTCCCACAAACAAGAAAAGTCACTGATAATGCTGAAAAAAAATGGTCAGTGTTCTGCATGAAATACACTCTAGTATGTAATCAGCAAAGCAAGAGAAAACATTCAAACTCAAACGTATTCAAATCAGCTCAGTCACATCCAGCAATGTCCCAGCAAGTGGTATGAAGAGCAGGGCCTGGACACCTTTTCAGCCTCGATGATTCAAGGGTGCCAATGTTTCTAGAAGTGCAAATTCCTCCTGTCAGCCATAAATTCATTTAAAGAGTGATGACAATTAAAGAAACGTAATCTGTCACCCTGCAGGGATTTATTTTATTTGATAATGCGTAGATATATATACACACACACAAAAATGAAAAGCATATTTTGACATTTAAATCCATCCTAGCTTGTCTGTGCCACACAACCCAAGCTGTCAGGAGAAATGTGGGAGTGCTGCAAAGTTTTTAGATAACAACTTCTAATTAAGAGATAAAGTTGAATTTTTACCAAATGAGAGCACATATAGCTTCTCTCACGTAAACATAAGAAATGAAAACATTTGGCTAATGCTCCTTTTTCTGGCCAGTCACTTCCCTAAAGCTGTAACTGTGAACTGACTGCAGCCTTTTCTTCTCCAGAGCAACAGTCTATCTTGGAGGCTAAAGCATCAGTCTGAAATTTAGATGACTATGATTCAAACCCTGACTCTGACACAAGCCACTTCTCTAACTTTGTGTAAACCATTTAGCAGCCACTTGCTCTGCTTCCAATACTACTTTTAAAGTCAGGATAATCCTATTTCTTTTCTTACACCTTGGAAATAGGGTAGGATAGCTTGGATGCCATAAATCTCGCCCTCTCTGAAGGCTAATTTCACCATCCACAAAGAGTAACTGACATTTTATGAAGCTGCCTACACTTTGGGGGACTTCTATTGATGCTCATTCTCCTCACCTGCCAAATAACCATCTTTAATCTTAAGAATTATCAGCGTACATATTAATACCCTTATCAACCTTGCACGAAACTTCTGTTGGAAGAAACTATGTACCTTTCTTCTATGGTACACTCTCCAAGGATACAAGATGGAGGAGGAACATGGCTCTGTAATACAGATTGCAGACTATGCACTACAACCATGTTTCTTAAACTGGAAGCATGACATACATGACATACATGTCTGATCAGAGTATTATAAGAGGAACATCTGAAAAACATCAAGATAATCCCATGCCTATAGAGCTGCAAAAATACAATGACTGGCAAGGGTAGTCATCACTTGCCTGCCCTGTCTAGGCAGCATCTGCAAGACCCTGCACAGCTATGGACAATTCCACTACCTGCAATGGAAAGGGGAAAAAAAACTGCTGACTGTGGTCACCATGACTGGCATACTGTCAGTGATCATCATCTACAGCAGTAGTTTAGTGGGGAAAGTACAAACAGTCCTTCAGGGCATTTGCTGCATCAAGTAATGGGTGGGGGAAAGCACTGACAGTCATGTCAGGTCCTCCTCTTTTTTTCCTCCTTCTTTCTCAGTGGTGGAAGAGACAGAAAAGCAGTTGCTCTCTCCTTTTGCTTTTTCTCTCCTTTCCTTTACCTCTTTTGTATTACTTATCTTGAGAACAGCTGGTCATATATATAGATAAGCATAAGGTCAAAGCTGTTACAAAAATGGTTGAATTTGACCTAGAAATGTTTTGAGAAATCCTGTGTAAAGAAGATGCCTCTGAAAAATACCAAGGAAGACCAAAGACATTCATAATAGCTATTTCCCATAGGGCACACACAATGAAAACATTTCCCTACTGCCCTGTCTCTCCCATCATTTTAATTAGAGATGTAATGCACATCTTGACAATGAAAGGGTGAACAAGTGGTACACTTCAGTCCCAAGAGACTGGCAGCATAAAGGGGTGAGTTGCAACCACACCGAATTCATCTGGGGTGAGCTTACTGGAGGGCAGATTTCCCTATAAAGAGAAAAGAGAGTTTCTCCAAAGCTATTTCCTCTAGGAATTTATATGGACATTGGGAACTTCTGAAGCCTCACCCACAAAGTATGGAATTTTTGTTGCATGGGATTCCCTGAGGCGGGTTGTTTTTTTAAGGATGACATCTACTGATACTTAACACTTTGGACCTCTCTTCTACTATGGCTTCAAAACCAAACTATTTTTCTAACACTGTAGAGATCAGGGATTTAAATGGATGCTTCAGTACTTGCAATAAACTGACTCCTGACTTAGGTGGTTCACAAGGATTAGGACCCTGTCAGAAACTCCCTAATGGAATTAAACAGCACTACAGGAAATTAATCTGTCATTGTTCTGTTTGTCTAAAGGTACTATGATGCTGTCCTAAGTCCCTGTTCCATCATTAATTTCCCCGTGCTTCAATTTAGTATCTTAATACACATACAAATCTCTGTGGGGCCATACAATAAACTGGGTCACCCCTTCCCCTTTTCTGACATGTTTCTGGCTGTCCATTTCAGTGTTCTAGTTTGACGGTGCAGCCCCATTTATAGTCACATAGCACAACTGGTAGGGCAGTAAACAGTGATCTTGGGCAGGTGAGTGCTCAGGTTGGCTTCTTTGTCAATACCAGTATTTATCACAGCTATTAAATTCAGAGTTGTATGAGACCAGCTGAATACAGTGACACTTTCATAAATCAGAATCCACGGTCTAACCTGCAGGCAGTGATTTCACCCTATGGAAACTTTACAGATTTTTTAGAAGAGATGATTTTCACCTCGCAAACTCTGCAGCTGGAGAAGATAAAACTTAGAAAAGGTCTGGACAGCGATGGCAGCATGTCAAGAAGTCTCCCCTTGTCCCTCTTTAGCAGAAAGTAACAAAGCTGGTTTTTGTCTGCCTTGGGTTGTCTCATTGCAAATTAGCTCTCATGAAGAGAGAAGCAAGACAAAATACCATGGAGGGACAGGGTGGATTTATTTTTACAATTGCTTTTGTTCCATGCAGCAATATGGAAATGCAAGATAAGGTTTTTTCTATTACCCAGAGGCTATGGGATACATTGCACATGGAGCACACGTGTAAGTCTCATTAATGCTAACACAGGCGCTGAGCACGCTCAGCACAAGCGGAACAGAGTTACTACATTTTTGCAGTGGTGTTGATGAACAGGACACTCTTGCTATCTGCTTGTCTTCCAGCAGCTTAAGGAACAGTCCATTACTACATCCACTTAGAGAAAATAAAATGGAGCAGAAAAGCAGATGCTAACTGGCTGAAACCATGCATATTATCCCATCATTCGACGAGTCCCCATCTGTATCAGTATTAATGCAATGCCTCAATCGGCCCATCTGAACACAGCAAGCTGAATATGTTAACAGGATGGAAATTTTGGTTAAATATCTGCAAAACAGTAACAGCAGCAAAATAAGTATCTAAATTGCACCAGTGATACTGCACAAGGGAGCATAAAACTGGCTGAGAAGAACCAGAGCATGTGTCTCCTGGGACACAGGACAAGCATTCTCAGCTAAGGCACGAATGCATGCCAAAGATACCAGAAAGGCATGGAATAATTCCTGGATGGTTAAGAGCTTCATGTGGCATTTGCAGCAGCTCAGCCTGTCCCATGCAATATGCGTGACATAAGGAAGATACTGCTCTCACCCTGCCTTAGTCCTCGGGACCTCACGTACGTGTCCATCATGCCTTCCAAATGCCAGAATAAATGTCTTTTCAATGCGCCCAGAGTTAGTTGTACGTTCGCTTGAATAAACAACAAGAAGTCTTTAAAGGGCCGAGTTCTCACAAAACATACCTCACAGACCAGACCCTGCGGTTGCAAAATTAGTCCAATGTGACTACCTCACAGTTCAACTAATTAATTTTCTTGTTCAAGGGATCATTCACTGATGATTGCATGAAAAAAGTCTCCTCCTCTAACCAGCTCTGTTTATGAGGGTGATCTCTTCTTGTTCTTGGCCCTCCCTCCCCTGCAACCAACCTTCTCTCCTTCTAGCTCTTCCTTTAACAGAATCACAGACTATCCTGCGTTGGAAGGAACCCACTGGGATCATCAAGTCCAACTCCCAGCTCTACACAGGGGCAGCCAAGTCAGAGCAAGTGACTGAGTGCATTGCCCAGATGCCTCTTGAACTCAGGCAAGCTGAGTGCTGTGACCACTTCCCTGGGGAGCGTGATCCAGTGCCTGACCACCCACTCAGTAAAGAACTGCTTCCTAACTTCCAACCTAAACCTCCCATCAGAGCTTCATACCATTCCCTTGGGTTATATCCCTGGTCCCCACAGAGAGGACAATCGGTGCCTTCATAACACAAACTTCAGATTTTCTTTAGTCACTCTCATTTTCAAAAATCCATGCCAGAACACATAAGCCACTCCAAGATCCCTGCAATAATTATCTAGCATTCCTTTCAAGCAAATCCAAACTAGAAACATCTTGTTTATCAATGATAATGACTTTTAACTATAGCTTTAAAACTTCTTAGCTAAGCCCTTCAGTAGCTTTGGCCATGCTCCTGCTGCTGTGCTGTTTCTTGTCGTGGATTCACAAATACCATTCCTTGAATCCTTCTCCTAGTTTTCCAGAGTGCTCCCTCTACTGAATTCTCATGCGTTTTGGTTTTCTTCTGTAGTTCCATTAGCCTCTGTCTTTTCTGTTCCTTCTCTTTCTCCATGACATTTCATCTTATTTTCAAATAGAAATTCAGCTATCCTGATGACTTACATGACGACTTCTGTCCAAATGGGAATACCAGACAGTTTTCTTATATTTTTATGCATGTGTTTAGCAACTGACATGAAGTCAACCTGGCTAAAGCTTGTATCTTGATTTTCTTCCCAAGACTCTCCTGCCCATTACTTTCTTTCATCATGACTTGTGAACAATAACAGCACCTTCCTGTTGCACCAACCCAGAACTTGAATATCGTCTTCATCTTGGAGCTCGCTCTTCATTCTTGTATCTAAGCTATACCTCAGCCTAGCAGATGGTTTCCACATAGTGTCGCTAATAAGCCATCTATAGCATCCTCTCATCTGCAGAGATAAAAGTCCCTTGACAAATGCAATATTGTTCCACAGCTATTTATCCAAAACTCAACTTTAATGCCATTTTCCAAAGCCCATCCCTTTGGCAATGTTATTACTTTCAATGTAAGCCTCTGCTCATTGCCTTCTTTCTTACATATAAACAAATAGCTACGTGTTGCTGCTAAGATTTCCAGAGTTTACTCACAAGTCTCTCTAAATTCTCCTTCAACATCGAGAGATAAATTTCTACCTCTGTTGTAGCCTCAAAGATTTTATCAGCTCTAGTCCAGAGCTTGAAAACGCTTTATACCCTATGGGTGGCTTCCAGTTGCACTGAATACTGTGGAATGCAGGGACCAAGACTTTGTCTTACAAATAATTTTCTAAATCAGTGAAATTATTGGCAGTATGTAAAATTAAGCATGTGCCTCTGTCTATTTCAAAAATGGTTTGTTGATTATGCAAGCGCAACCCCTCTTGGCACAACTGAAGCAGCTAATTCTATCATAGGCACAGCTTATAGCAATGACATTGTCTTTTGTTGGTATGATTTATATTAGCATGCAGAAGTTAAAAAAGGTAATTCTTTCAGCAAAAGCATTTCTGGCAATAGAAACATAATTGTGTTACGGCCACTATTAGTACAGAAGAGTTCTAATAAACAAGTAAACAAATCACAGCTAAACTCACACAATGTAAGAAACCTTTCTGACAATCTGATCTAAGCTTTTTTCTAGGACTTTTTTTAGGGATATAAGTAAAAAAAAAATACAATCAAATCATAAAATCTAAACCAAACATGTATGTATATGAGCTCCGTATGCATGCAGATATATAGAGATAATCTAAAAATTACACAGTTGTTCTAGGAAGGTGTTTCTACTGCCCAAGTTGAAAAATTGACAGAACAAGAGAACAAACCCACCACATGGCTTCGGTGCAGACAGCGATTCTTCACACTATTGCAGAAACATATGTAAATCAGGACATTAAAAGATTCATCTAGGATTAAAGGACTGCTTAGACATAATATCATTCTTTGGCTTCTCCTGAGACTATCTGAAAGACTGATGATATAACTTAATGCTTATTGCCAGAATTACTGTTACAGCTACAGCACTAGTGATAGTATATCTGTAATGATGATACAGAAGTGTCTCATTCATCAGTTAGACACCAGCATTACATCTCTACAATCCCAAGGATATGAAAAGAAGACACAGCAGTTTTATAATGCTTTAATGTTAAAATTGGTAAATACAAAATATTGTCATCGATGGACCAAAAATACCAGTGTTCCCAGTAAAAGTTCAGCTCTGAGCTAGGAAGTAGGACCACTATGCTTGTTTCTATAATTATGTTACACTTACTTTGTAGCACTGCATTGTTACTGATTTCATTGGAATTATGTCAGTGTAAAACTTTTATAATGTAAGAAAAGTTTGAGAATATATTTCTTTTTTCCTGCCTAAACTAAGAAATTGTTGGGAGACAATAAATATGGACCATCTTTCTGTGATTTTTGCAGCTACTTTTAAAAAAACAGAGCTCCTCTCTAAAAGCCTTTGCTCTGTCTAATAAAAACTTCAATCTGCAAATAAACCAGTATAGCTGTTGAACTCACAAGCCGCATTTTGCATCTATGTACAAGGCAGTGGGAGGGGCAGAAAATCTACAGAATGATGAAGTACTGCTCTAAACCAAAGGCATTGCTTGTAAACTCTTCAAAGGAACAGAAATCTGAAGTTTCTGGAATCGAGACAATAAATGTAGATCAGCATCCTCTTAAGACAACTCAGGAAACAGATGTTGCTGATAGCATATTCATAGGATTTGGTGCTTTTTAATGAGTGAGGACACAAGTGGCCAAGTATGAGTGTATTTTTATAGCACTACCTTTCTGACAGGCTTTGCTGTTACTTATTGTCTGATATTTATCTTATTCCTATAGAAATGCTCTACTTAATGTTAAAGTTGCTTCGTTCTACTTTAATAAATTATTTTATTTTCTTGAAAGGCTGGCAAATACATATTTATGTTCACTAACTGCATAGCTGTTTCTTTACCTACGTTAATGGGAATTTTATCTATTCTTCAGTGTTCCACAGCTGAATTCAAATATTCAAAGTTTTCAACAATTACTATTCAGCCCTTAAGTTCAATACACACAAAAGGAGGGTACTCTACCTCACAGGATTCTAGGAACAACACTGTATACTTTCACAGAGGAAAATCTTTCATTCCAGCAATCCACAAAGCTTTACAAACACCCATGCAGTTCCAAAGCTCTGTTTATTAACATTTTAAGACAGAAGAACGGAGTTACATCTGACTCAAGGGAACAAGCCCTAGCTCTCAGCTTCTCAAGCAATGGATCAGATCAGCTCCTAGAAATTATTAGCTCCATTTATTCTGCAAAGCCCAATGCTGCTGTGCATTTGAAAATCAGGAGGGATTTGTACAGTCTTGTGGGCCATACCCATTTTTAAGCTTCAGGAAATTAAAGAACCTCCTTTATTTCACTGCAATTGCTTTATGTCTGCATTAAAAAACATGCCACTGAACTTTACGTGCCTTTCCTGGATTCATAAGTACATTAGGAGCTGCAGACTGACACGCTTTCTCAAGAATGCTTACTACGGGCAAAAATCCCGAGACAAATAACCCAACAGGGGCCAATTTCACCCTGTATAAATACATACATTACATACATCCTATCCAGCAAAACAAGCTTCCTCCTTCCACCCCTACTCCCCCACGCGTATCTTTTTACTGTGACCGCTGAAACTCCTGCTCTGCAAGTTCCTCCTTGGCTCAGCCCTCTCCCCTCAGTACTGCTATTCTCTACTCCCAAGCCCAGCACACTCCATGAAGAAGGACATTTTTGAAACAGGTCCCAGGGGACATCACCAGCAAGCACAGCATGACTAATTACAGTGATTAGACTAATGGTAGAAGATTATCTCATTGAAACAACAGGACATTTGTCACATCCTACGGATGGGGAAAGGCCCGGTTCCCATCCACCGGGCTGTTGTTTCCCTTCCCTACACAGCTTGTACCCTGACACTTCTGCCTACAGGCGTTCCTGCAGCTGCTTCCCGGGCAGAAGAGTCAGAAGAACCCCTACAAGGCCAAAGTCCTGGAAGACAGGCTGTTGAGTAGGTCACAGTTGTCAGACGTGTCATCCGCAGTGAGGCCCTGAACCAGCATCCCCTCTGAACCTCCCTGGAAGACCCACTGAAGCCTCAGCAGCATGCAGTGCAACGCCAGCAAACAGAATTAAGCACATTTACTTCTTCTGCCACATGTTCCTCTCTACATTCCCTACACACAGCTATCTCCCTGGCTCCCCCTGGGTGGGGGACATACTGCTTTCAAATGTTACCTCTGCTCCAGGCAGTTCAGTCTCTATTTCTGCCTGAGCTCAGCCCTGCAGCCTTTTAAATATAAAGGCTTACCGAAACATCCATCACTCCTCCACTTCCCTTTTGTTTGGGTGGTTTTGGTTTTGTTTAGTTCTTTTTCCCCCCACTATCCCACTCCCACCCTCATTTGTTCCATTATTCTGCCTGAATCTCTCCCGGACTTACCTGTTCAACATGTCACGGGCTGCCTCAGGCTCACCTGGCTCCTCTAAACTGAGTATCTGTGTCTGGATTTCCTAATGTTCTCTGGCACTTACAATCAGTAGAAGAGATGTGTCCTTAGGATTGGACAGCTCCCAAACG
This sequence comes from Heliornis fulica, assembly GCA_013399135.1. NCBI lineage: Eukaryota > Metazoa > Chordata > Aves > Gruiformes > Heliornithidae > Heliornis > Heliornis fulica. The sequence goes on from VXBZ01010660.1 coordinate 102,822, forward strand.
CTGGTAAGACAACTTCCTTCAACTCAAAACCACTGAGTGTGGTAAAGTCTGCCCATTCAGCCACTATTTTTCTTCCTGATGTGCAGTGGCTACACACAGGTTCCTCTGAGATTTTCCTTCTTTCCTTGAGAAACTTCAGCTTTCTGATAGTTTACCATTTTCTGTGATAAAATTACTGACCTAGTGTGCCCTGCTGAGTACCTTCCCATCCCAATGCAAGACACTGCTCACAGCTTCTACATTAGCCCCAGTCCTTCAATGAAAGTCTGAGACCTGCTTTCAGCACATCACAGCACTTATTTAGTCTCATTCTTCCCATTTCTATAATAAATGTAAGTGCAACAGCTACAGAAGGCTTTTATGACTTTGCTTTGTAGGCTCAGTTTAGCAGCGTGCTAACTTTGCGTGTTTACACTATTTATTTTCTTCTAACACAGCAAGAAGAGTCATGAGTAAAAGTGAAATTATACATTCCCAGAGGGACTTTCTTTTGCTTATTACTTCCCTCTTTTAATGCATTTATTAGAGCTCCTGAATTAATGGTGGCAGATGCAGGCAAAGAAAGAAAATTTTAATTTTGCAGATAATAATGGATTACAATACATTAACATTACTGTAAAACCCACAAAGTGGAAGCACTCAAGGGATTCAGGAGCAATTAATGTAGTTAGTTTATTTACCTAACTCTGACACACAGCTAGGGCATTCACAAGCAACTGGAATTGTGTTTACACAGGCAGAGCTTTAAGGCTCCACCAATATCACAGAAAAAAATATCCTGTTCGGGATTTCAGGGGACACAAGCTGCTTCAGGCAAAGGAAAATATGAAAATGTATACTGAAATAACAACTTTAAATACATCTTTAAAGCTTTAAAAACAATCTTCTCTATTAAAGGAGTGAGCAAGGGTAAGATATTAATAAGGACATGGTATATCAGCTCTCAAGAGCTTCTTATTTCTGGTATTCTGAAAATATTTTGTACCAGTAATGAATAATCTCAGTTTATTATGCACTTTATCATTCTAAAACAAGAATTTTCATGAAGAAATAAGGTAAAGTTAGGTATAGATGTCCTCTCAAGTTAAAACACATGTGTAACAGAAGTGTAATTATAGTGGGGGGAGGAAATCCAAACACTTAAATCCCAAGCTACTGTTAGGGTTGGGCTTTTTCAACAGGAGTAGAAAAATTAGCAAATGCCTCATTTAAATGTAATATTGATGCGAAACTCACAGAGCTGCCTCCTGCATATTTCTAATACAGATCAAAAGCCCAAACTCCTACACTTTGAACACAGCCTATATATTGGAAACAAAAGTACCCAGCAGCATGGGGTGTCCAGTTGCAACTTAGGTGGCAACCACCACCCGAAAGACAGGGCATCTTTACAAATCCCAAAATTAAGATGTTTCAAAACATGAGACTGATATGCATGTGGAATTCAGCATGTCCAAATGAAGACAACAATGACACTGAGAATTGATAGTCCTTCATTGCAATCAACACAGGTTAGATTAACCTGTCCAGCCAGACGCTCTCCGCTGACAGTCGAAGGGATGAATATGCCATCCCATAGTAGCAATGTACACACTTTCAACTAATGTCTTGAACAAAACTCCAAAACTTCAGCTGGTAAAAATAAATGAGTAACAAAAATCAAGGGCTGTCCAGCCCTAAAAGAAACAAAGCACCTCCAGTTGTGACCAGAGACACACACGTCTTGATGGATTTATTACAGAACCAAATTGATCTGAGAAAATGATAAAACTGAAGTCTGGCAAAATGGTCAAGTGGATCACTTGGATGCCTTGAGAATGACAAGATAGAGAAGAAACCTCCAGCAGCAGCAGTCAGTAGCAGCACCTTCTTCTGACCAGCATGAATGGCCATCACATGGCACAGTAACTCCAGCAACTAGACAATCTGGAGTAAAAACAGGCAAAAGTAGGCTTGGAAGGCAATGTTCTTGTGAGTGCTGGGCAAGAAGTCAGGAGGGGACACAGCTAGGACAGTTGTCCTCAGCTGACCAAAGGGTTATCCCATACCCCACGATGTTGTGCTCTGCAATAAAAGCTCAGGGAAAGGAGCATGAAGGAGGGTCATCATGGCCTTTGCCTTCCCAAGTAAGTGTTATGCTTGCTGGAGCCTCCTGCTTACAGAGAGTGGCTAAGCATCTACCCGATGATGGGATGTAGGGAATACATTCCTTATTTTACTTATTTGCACACAGCTTTGCTACACTTATTAAAAGGATTCTTTTCTCACTTTTCCAATTCTCTCCCACATTTTAGTAGGGAGGAGGGGGGATGTGGGCAGTGAGAAATCAGCTGGTCGGTTTGTAGTTGCTGGATGGGATCAATCTAGCACACATTCTCACTGTGTAGTATATATTATTGGACCTCAATGGACAATATAAATTTAACTGACTGGACTTTTTTCTTGTAATAAAAGATCATGGACACGCACAAAAATATGTATTTAAAATATTCCAAATAATCTGCTCATTCTTTCCATCTGCCTTCCTTGCTGTGAATGTTGCGCCTCTCGGTTTACTCCCAGCTACAAGTTGATGGTTTGTTTTAAGACTATGAACCTGGTTCATATTGATTGATTTTCATTGCTGGATGCTACAGTGAAACTATGAAATCTCATTTATTTCTGGTTTTAGTGCTTATATAGAGCCGGCCAGAAATGACTTTTATTTTTAGCTCTTTATACCATTCTTTCTATTCACAGGCTGTGCTACACAGTTGAAATGCAAAAAGAGAAAAGTCTCCACTTTCTCACCTTAACCAATGAAATCAGAAGAAATCCAAACATTTGTTTTAGGCAAAGGAATAAGGAAATCTCATCCACATCCGAGTTTCACAGATGATATCGCAACTCTTCATTCTATCAAAGGGAGTTTTCCCATAGGTCTTAAACTTGCTGCTATTTTTCTAACAGGACACGATTTTAACTTCTCTTTTTCAAAGTGCCTTAAATGTACAGATTTCAGAAACAAGTGCAACAGTAATATGTCCCTCTATTCTTCACATACAGTTTCAAACAGTTTACAGAGTTCAACTTTTAAAAGTGCTACTTCCTTTCCCTTAGAAAATTGTTTCTCATTAAAAAGATTTAGGCCAAGTGCCAAACAGCTAGACCTATTTTGTTTAAAATCTCATCTTCAAGGCCCTCAATGGCATTTAGAGTTTGTTAGTTCCGCAAAATGTCTACATGCCACTTTGCATACTGCACAATCTCCACAAAGCCGATCCCTAAGTGACTTTGGAAACCTCGTATTAGTACTTTTAATTCACCTAGATCACTCAAACATTTATCCAGTGAGAATGTTTTCATTATTTTCAAACTCTATAATGACCGGCCCATGGCAGCCTGAGGCTGAAATTTTATTTCATACTCACATTTTTCTCCCATAAAAGGTGTTTGCAAATGTATCAGCCAAGTTGCTCATTAGAGCTCAGACTCTGTATCCTAACAGGGTTTATCAAACTAGCAGAATTGAACCAGTGGTTCAGTGTTTTAACACCAAAATAAAAAACAGGAATAAAAACAGATTTAATGGTAACTCTGTACACTACCTCATATAAAGATATTAAACCAACCAGACCAGACTTGCTATTGCTGTTATACAGCAGTGTAAGACACTAGGGAAAGCTAAAAATTAAAGCAGCACAGCCAGTGAGTAGAGCAGTCAGCTAGATGTACCTTACCATCCATTACATAGGTTTAACCTCCATGAAGTCAGCAGGTGAGAGTCAGAAGTGACTCCAAAAAGTCACTCCAGTATTACTTACTGGTGCTATTTTTGTCACTTGCTTGTTCTGACATCCACACCATCTCCTGGCTATGACTAAATTCTGGCATGTCCGTTTGCAGCTTCCCCTGTTCTTGCCAATGCTCTGCCACCGCTGAGTGGATGCAGAGGCAGAATGTAAGACTGACATGCTCTCGTCCCACTGCTGAACATTCAGCTCTGCAAATCAAGTAATAAAACTGATGAAGTATTAAGCTACTTCCATGATCTTACATTAACCTAATGTGAGGTCCTATAATGACTTGATCCGCATCAGCCACCTTAATCCTTGTTGAAGACCAGGGAGACTTCTCCCCAACTAATTTTGGTTTGTTCATCATTTGTTGGTGTATGGGTGAGTAAGAACAAAGATATTCAGCAATATTTCTCTCTACCATCCCATAAGAAGGATTGAAAAAGTTAAAACATGCAAGACTGATTTTTTTTCACTGCAGGGCACTTATGAGTGCCACAGTCATCCTTCCTCGGTGTAAAGCATTCTTGCTATTGCCCCATGTTGAAAGCTTTCAATCTTGAGGTATAGATTTAATTTAAATATACATTTATATATATTTAAATAACATTAAATAATTATTCAATTTATTAATTTATTTAATTAATTAAAATATTAATTAGTATTAAATGTATGTTATTTAGATATGTAAATTTATATAAATTTAATTTTTAAATAATATTTGTGCAGATTTTGGATGAAAAGGGAATACACCCCTTGTGACCAGGAACAGAGAAGTACTTTCCAGTGGATAGCTCAGTAACTAAATTGATGAAAATAAGTGTTTTTTTCTGAAAATTCCTTTTTACACCTAATACCTAAGGCTTTGTTGTTCTCCCATAGGATATGAGTAAACGCTGCTGACTTCTGTGGATCAAAGCCAAAGTTTGCAGTAGTTAAGACAGCTGCACTTTGTTCCCTAGGAAAATGAAACTATACCTCTCCTTAGAAAAACTGCATTCAAAATGAGTAATCAGAAGTGCAGAAGTCCTGCTTATTGTCCCATNGGTGTATGGGTGAGTAAGAACAAAGATATTCAGCAATATTTCTCTCTACCATCCCATAAGAAGGATTGAAAAAGTTAAAACATGCAAGACTGATTTTTTTCACTGCAGGGCACTTATGAGTGCCACAGTCATCCTTCCTCGGTGTAAAGCATTCTTGCTATTGCCCCATGTTGAAAGCTTTCAATCTTGAGGTATAGATTTAATTTAAATATACATTTATATATATTTAAATAACATTAAATAATTATTCAATTTATTAATTTATTTAATTAATTAAAATATTAATTAGTATTAAATGTATGTTATTTAGATATGTAAATTTATATAAATTTAATTTTTAAATAATATTTGTGCAGATTTTGGATGAAAAGGGAATACACCCCTTGTGACCAGGAACAGAGAAGTACTTTCCAGTGGATAGCTCAGTAACTAAATTGATGAAAATAAGTGTTTTTTTCTGAAAATTCCCTCTTTACACATATACCTAAGGCTTTGTTGTTCTCCCATAGGATATGAGTAAACGCTGCTGACTTCTGTGGATCAAAGCCAAAGTTTGCAGTAGTTAAGACAGCTGCACTTTGTTCCCTAGGAAAATGAAACTATACCTCTCCTTAGAAAAACTGCATTCAAAATGAGTAATCAGAAGTGCAGAAGTCCTGCTTATTGTCCCATAACATTAAACACAGTGAAATCACAGCACAGTCATGTATTACACACTACAGAGCCTGACATTTTCATTGCTAATGTCACCTACAGCTTAAGGCTTTTTTCTCCATAAATCAAGCAGGATTTTTTTTTCCCTTCAAAAAGAAGTCTAAGGGCTATATTTCACAAAACAGTGCCATAGTTGTCACACACTAGACACATTCATTTCATAAAAGAGAGAAGAGTCTATGGTCCATGAGCAAAAACCTGGTCCTGAGCCACATGCATCTTCACCCTCAATAATGATTTTGTGCTTATTCACCTCTTTTTCTGGGATGGATTACAATAAAACTTATAATTAAAAAAAAAACCAAAAACAAACCACACACATAAGCAAACACCCATCCAAAACAAAACATGCCTCAAAAATCCTGAAAAATATTACTTTACCCTTAATTCTGGATTTTTTTTCTGATTTATTCTTTAAATAATTTGTTAAATAAAACCGATGACTAGTTTACAAATCTGTTTTTTTTTCCCCAAAGCAAGCAAAGAGTGATTAAGGTGTAATAAGTTTCCAGCTCCCAGCTGACATCATGCCTGTTAGACTCTTCCACTTATCCATAAGCTTGAATGTACACGGCATGGAGATGTTTTCACATTTCAGTCCAATTCTGGCAGATCTTTCCACAGACCGCCCTTTACATTCATCACTGTGCTAAAACTACTGGATTATTAGCCAACACCAAGACATGCAGCAGAGCAAACAATGAACTATAACTGTCTAGAAAATTGATACTAAAATAAATATTGACGGAGGAGGAAAGAGAAGCATACAGGGTTTTCTCGGAAACTTTTATTGCACATATAGAATTAAAATGGCTCAAAAGATACCTTCCTCCAAGAAACCTTGATCTCTCATGTCTCTGTGCTACACGCAGTCAGAACACAGGTCTGGACACAATTAACTCACTGTTTCCTCTGGCACAGAGTTCACGTGTGCTTATGGTTTGAAGAGGCTTGCCCAGCTACCGTAAGGCATTTGGGTGACTTTCCAGACAAGCAGCATGTTTCAAGGATTAAAACACACACTGAATTCACTCAAACAATTGCTCATTTGGTGACTGTGCACATTGCCTCATTGTTTTTGTTTTCTTTTGCCATTTTTTACCATCTTGCCTTCTAGAGATCATACAGTGTCTTGTTCCTCTCAAGCTCTACGAGTAGCTGCCTGTAAAGCCAAGCCAGTCTTTTGCCCTGCTTGTTTGACTTAAGTCACAATAGAATTTACTGATCCTGTGCTTCCAGAATGTGCTTTCTTAAAGACTGACCAGCACTTGTGAATACACTCCTAAGCCCTCAAAAGCAGATTCCAAGGCTACTCTGCTACATGGCTCCCAGAATAGCTTAAAGTTTGCTCTCCTGAAAGCCAGGGTATCAACTCTGCTGTCCTTTTGTCTCATTACATGTAAAATTTTAACGTCAACCATTTCATGATCACTGTGGCCAAGACAGCCACCTACCATCATATCCCCATGAGTCCTTCTCTATTCACAAACAGATAGTCTAAGAGAGCATCTTTCCCATTTGGCTCACTGAGTTCCTGGGACAAGAAGTCATCTCTTATAAATGTTAAGAATTTCCAAGACCTATTTGTCACAGCAGTATGACATTCACTGTCTGTATCTGGGAGGCTGAACTCTCACGTAAGGACCAGGGCTACTGATCCAGAAATTTCTCCTGATTGCCTACAGAATGACTCATCAGTGCTTGCATCCTGGTTGGGCGATGAATAGTAGCCACCCTCTACAACATCTCCTTTGTTTTCTATCCCCTTAACCTCACCAGAGGCTCTCAAGAACATCACTACTAACTGTAAGGGATATACAATCAAACCTTATGCACAGCGTGACACCTCCACCTTGCCTGCCCTACCTGTCCCTCCCGAAGAAAGTGCTTGCTTACTTTGCCAGAGGCTATACAGATTGCTGAGATTAACTCCAGCCTGTTCATCCAGGAATGTAAGATCCTTGTTTAAAATCACACAGGCATCCAAGGAAGTCATTGCAATTTCAATTGCAATTATGTACTTTGTGAGTGTCCTAATCTGCTCACAAAATGAGATCTCTGAAGCAAAGCTCTTTTATAACTGTCTGTACAGTCCCTGGTACAATAGTGCCTAGCACAGTCAGGAGCTAGAGCTGGTTTTGTAATTTATAGGATTAAAGACTAAAACAGATTCTGTTTAGACTCAAGAACACAGTGAGTGTGCTCCATTCTAGTTAGGGATCACAAGTTTAACAGAAGAAAAATAAATTATCTATCTCATTACCTAACCTGTCTTTAGTCAGTGTTTCTTCTGAGAGAGAAGATACAGTTTGCAGAAAAAGCATCTATTTACTTAAGTCACCTCCCTCTCCTCTGCTATACCTACCAACACAGGTCATTCCCTGCAGTTGCATCCCCAGATTTTAAGATCCTGTACAACAGAAACAGTTCTCAAACATGGCACAGCAAGAGCTGCTAGTGAGAATCCGTAACACCAGAAGCCAATACAGCCTTTCCTCACAAGCCATTTACCCACACCCATTCCCAGGTATTTTCTTCTTCCTTTTATTTTGTTTGTGTTGTTTCTGGTTATTTTTTTTCTTAGGATTGTTGCAGTGAATCTACTACTAACCTGCAGTGGCTATCCCATATTTTGTACATGTTTACCAGCCCTCACAGAAAACTAGTAGAAAAATGCAAAACCAATTTTTAAACCACCTCACACAATTCTTTCAAGCACACTCCCATGTACAACAAAATAGTAGCTCCTTCCATTTTTCTCTTGTCCTGTACTGTTAATTTATTAACAGCAAGCCCACTTTGTGCCTCCAATATCCACACCAAAACAGCAAAGAGCTGCTGTGCTCAAGAAGATGCACAACGTAAAACAAACGTAAACAGTAAAGCAAATTAAAAACCATAGATTATAATCTGATCCTGACACTGAATTTTGAGGGTGAAATCTCTGTCAGAAGGAAGATCAAATGGTCAACATACAAGGCTGGAGTCTTACTTTTTACCTAAATCTACTTCATGAGGCATCTTTTATATCAATATTTTAAGTCCTGTTGCGCTTTTCACGCACAATGCCACTGCATGTAAATTTCCAACTTGCAAGATGGGGCTTAAAAAATACCTTCCCCCACAGTGAGTAGGAGCTTTTTCCTGCTGAAAACAGAGGAATGTATCAAAACCAAAACTTAATCTGAACTTCCACTGAACATTGCTTTTTTTCCCTCAGATTGTCTCCCTTTCTATTTGTCTGGTTTATTTTGACTTGTTAATTAAAACCTAATCTTGTAAAATGTCATTTTTAAGCATTATTGGAATTTGAAATGGAACCACCTGCATTGCAAGCAATTAATCCTCAGTTACACTGAGGGACAAGACATCCAATAAGCACACAATGGTGTACAATCATTGTCCTCGCTGTAGTTAGATAGTGGCAAATCTTGGGGGGTTGTAGGTAAACCTCTCATTTTGTCATAGAAATCAATACTTCAAGGAATGCAACTGAAAGAATAATCGTGCTTGCATGATATTTTTGAGGTAGATTATATGACTGTTTACTTAGCTCCTGCTCAAATTCAGGTTTAACTCAGAGCTCACACCAAGCCTTGGCACACGCTGGGAGCAGTGCCACTGGGTGAAAGCAGCACATCTGCTGGGCACAGTGAGTGGGCAGGGAGAGGTAAGGGATATTCCACAGCTGTTCGTACCTACAGTGTGCTTGTTCCCTGCAGCCATCATCTCCTGTATCTCTGCAAAGTACCTGACTGGTGGTTTCTTCAAAAGCCCCTATCTGATGGAAATGGTACAGGCACAGCTTCCAAGCTGGAAGGTATAAAAGTGTCAGCTTACTCAAAAAGCTTTTTATGCAGCCAGACTGCTGAGGCTTTAGAAAAAAAAAAAAAAAGAAGACCCTCAAACCAAAAGCAATACTTTGTTTGTAGATTTTGACCACTGTAGCTGCCTGTTCTGCCTCAGTAAGTTAGTGAACCTTTCCAAACTTGTGGGTTTTGATTCTAATACTCAAAGCACTACGGAAAAGCCACAAGAGAGATTATCACATCTCTAGACATTATATCTCTCTCAATGCTTACCACTTTCTTTTGTTCTCAAGCTAAACTGGAAACACCTTCAAAGAACTGCATTTGAACTGAAACATGCTACGAAACCTAGAAGGTGTTCGCAGGGAAAAGAGGAATGTGATCAATTAAAATTCATTACTCTCCAGATCTCAGAAGACAGTTTTTTAAACATCTAGGTTGTAAGTCCTCCTTGTAGCAAAGTCACCTTTATGGATACCATTATTTTATATTAGGAGATAAAAACAACCTTGCCACACAAAGGCCACTCACTCAAATGCGTGTATCTGACTTTTGGGCTCCACTGAAGACACAAACCTTAGAGAACCTGGTGTTCATTTTGTTCAAAGTTAATGCCATGTGTCTGACAGTTGGTAAATTGGGTCTCTCTTGCTTCCTGGGCAGGATTTCTCACTTGTTATCTTTTGGTGCCCTGTAAAAGATTGCTTTCAAAATTGAACTTGCCAAGTCAACTGATTCACTTCTCAACAATCTCAAGAACGTGTGCCTTCTGAGGCGATGCATTCATTCACTTAAGGCATTTTGAGAACCAGTAGTAGGAAGAAAACACTGGCAGCCCACTCCTACAGGTGATGGTAACTCAACACAATGGAATTTTCTAAGTATTTGGTATGTATACATACATGCATTTAAACATGCACATATGGCTATTTGCCTATAAACACCTATGGCTGTCATTGCCCCTTTCCAGAACAGGTGTTAGCAAACCTGAAATACAATCAGAAAACTAGATGAAGCATAAGAAAGACCAGTCAGCGAGATAACTGGATGGCATTTCTGTCACCATGCCAAGGATTTATGTGGCAGCTTCTGCACCATCCAGAATACTGAGCACAACGTTACATGAGGCAAATGCAAGAGCTGGAACCTGCTTGGTACTTCATTATGCCTAATGGATTCTGTCACTGTAGTCTAAAGCCCACATGGAAGATGTAAGTTAAAAAGTAAATTTCGAAGTAAGCCCCCCGACTCCAAAACTTCAACCCCTGCCCCTCTATTACTCTCTCAGAATTGTAAACTCTTAGAAAAGTATGACTTTCTTAAGTCTAGTAAGTCTTATACTTTCAAGATACTGATTTGGCGGGGGGGTGGGGGGAAGAGTAAAAAATCTGTAAAAAATCTGCCCTTCAATTCTTCCTAAAACTGACACAACACTCAATCTGATCTGACAGGCTCTCAAGTCTACAAGCATGTTCATAAAGTTAAGTGCCTCATTTTGTGCTCTGTCAGAGAAGTACAAGTTTAAACAACAGTTCAAGGTTAAGAAATTACATATACAGTTCACTAACACCTAGATCTGAAGCCACAGGGATTTCAAAATTGTCTAGAGATTGAGCAACAGTTAAGTCAAGTGAGCAGTTTGTGGAGGGTACATGAGAGACTGACAAAACCTGTAGGAAGCTTTATTTACTCCTTCAGTGAGCCTAACTACATCCATATGACTCATCACATAAACAACTGTAAGTGGACAGGGATCAACAGGAGATGCACCCTGGGAGAGATCTAAATACCACTCCAAGCAAGAGGTAGGAATTAATGCCATACACAGGAAGAGCAACTCTGCAGCTGTGTCCAAGAGAAAGCCAGAATCAGGTTCAAGCAAGAATCAGCCAGAATGTGTTACCTGGAACTGTGTTTCCCTCCATATTCTGGGTTTTCCCAAGAGGGAGCTAATACTGGTCAGGAGAGCAGCACTTGCAAGGAAACATAATGCAAAAGTCATTAAACATCAGCATACATAGTTTTCTTGTTAGTAAATGTGTATGTAACAGCAGCAGATTACTTGCTCTTCATAGCCCCATCATAACAGGCATTTCATATGGGGGAGGGTCTGAATGAGTTAAGCCATGGTCAAATTCAGGCTTCACCAGGCCTCCTGGAAACATTTACTGCAAAACATCCTTGTACTTGCTGTGTTCTTCACAGCACTAAGAGATGCTGGAGATCTTCCCACTTGGAAAGCAAGTCTTCTAAATTGGAAAGAAGGCACAACACCTTCCCATCATGCTGTCATATTGGAGTTCGAACTCTTTTTGACACTAGATTGTGTCAAAAAGGGAAAAAAATAAAAATGCAAATTGACAGCTTCTGCAAAGCTTAAGGACTTTGAGCAAAATTGATCTGGTTTAGAAACAACGTCTTGACACACAGCAAAGAAGAGATGTTCTCAAAAGGAAAAGTGGTGGCTGACAAAGTTGACATCTTCCTTAGAGGCACAAACGAGTATGGAAAAATAAGAATTAATATACACAGAAACCATAAGTGATATGAAAGACCTCTATGCTCAAGGCTTCTAAGAAATGAACGTCGTTTTCACAGTCTGCTTTTCTATAGGAATAAGGATATGTATATACATATGTGCATAAATACAAATCTATTTTACGAAGAGAACATGCCATCTTACACAAATTTGTGCACAATACCTGTTTGAATACAAATAAGTCTGTGAAGCATATTGATGTTTTTCCAGATGTGATATCAAACTGTTTAAAAAGCTGGCTTTGTCACAAGTAGCTTTATCACAGACTTCCCACAGAACAAGGAGACAGAATATTTGGACTTCTCCCTGTTCTGAACCGTAAAAGGTTTTTCTGTGTCCTTATTCTAACAAATGTATTTCTGCTAATGTGCACCTAACAATGTACCCTAGAAATATTTTAAATGAGGGCATTTGGCTAGCAGTAGCAGCTCCACAGATTCCAGATTACCTTTGCTGATTTCATTGTCCACATGCACTGAGATGAGACAATCTACACCCTCCTACACATGCTGTATCCTCTGCAACCCAGACAACATAAAAGCCCTCTTCCATGGCTAGAAAGAATTGTTAGTAGTGAAAGTCTTCCCTTCCACAACCTTTGCTGTCTCAAGGAATGAAGGCACGGTATGAACATTAAACACTCCCTGCTAAATAGTCTGGCCATTCTTTTTTCTCTTTCCAAAGAGCTATTCCACTCCTTCAGCTTTGCTGACAGGCCACTTCATTTTGACCTTGGCAATAAATACTTTTAAATTATAGAGATTATCCATTGTGGTCAGGAGATAAACATTATCATTTATGTGTTTGGTAAGGGGTGGGAGGGTCAGAGAATCAGTGACCAACATATATTAATATCTGTGAGGACATTTTAATTGAAGTCCAAAAACTTCCCCAATGTACATCAAGGGACACGGCTAACGTGTCATAAGAACCTCCATTTCTCTATCAGTCCACGTTTGTAAGAGAGCTACGCAATGGCAAAATTGCTCATCTGTAGCATGACCTTGTGTTACACTGCTTTGGAGAGCACATGGAAAGCTTCATAACATGCTTCATAACAATATTTTCTGTATTTAGCTTTGAATTTCGCATCTTCTGCAAGAATATTACCAAAAAGAAATTTAAAAAGAGCTCAGCAACTGTTAGGCAGAATTCCATTTGCTGTAATTTATCATACTAGGCTGCTTTTCAAAAAGCAATATCAAATCAAGCTTATTGAAATTCATCCATATGACAAATGCCTATTTCCTGCCTCTGCTTCAATTTTATAGTGACATGCCTGCCCTTATTAGATTTAGTACCTGCTGAAGTCAAAAGAAACTTAAAGAAATTCAAAATGGCAAAGAAGATCTAAATCTTTGCCACATGCATGTTCAGAAATCCTAACTAAGGTCTGATTAAACACCAAAAACTTTCATCTCATATGAAGTATCTTGCATGCTCCCAACATCTTTTAAAATACTTTTACCTGAAGCTCCCTTCAGTCTTTCAGGAAGGTTCTTTTAAACTATAAAGCAATAGATCATTTGGAAAAATCAAAAAACAAAAAAAACCCAAACTACACCTACAGCTCAGAGACACTAGAAGCATCATTCAGTCAACATGAAGGAATTGCACAGATTTAGCCTCAAAATAAATTTGAAAAAGTTCTATAACAGAAAGACATGTTGGAACTAAGCCCATAAACAGACCTTGCATCTTCCAAAAACCATTGCATAAAGCGCTTTCACAAAAAGTTAGGCTTAAATTATTAAAGGCTAGGTTTAAATTATTAAATTAATAGAAATACGATATGTATTTGCAATATGGAAAGGACTTCCAGAACACTAACTTCCTTTTATAATTCCACCAGCAGGAGGTAACTAGCTTGTCATGTTGTGGAGTTTATGACTTGCTCTTGGCCTACCTTTAGTGCCCTCATGCTGATAACCCTTTAAGACCATTTGCAGATGAGAGGAGCTTTCATGATTATGATACTCAGCACAAAGTGCAGGGGATGGCAGGTAAATTAAAGGTTAGCTACAATTTACCGGTGATATCGGGAGCTGGTATAAAACTGCATCTCTCCATTAAAGCTGTAGTTCCACATGATCATTTTTACTGACAGCACATCTGATTTAAGAGGGCTCGCTCTATCCACAGCAGAGACCACTGCCATCTCTCTTAAACCGACTCACTTACTTGCATTGCCACGCTCTAAATTAGAGCTGTGAAATCAGGCAGCTAAAATAGTGCAAATATAAATAAATGAAACTTCAATGAAGCTATGGTAACTTCCACTGGTTTAAAACCTGACCCTGTGTTGTTCATGATGCAAAGCTACTTCTTGGTTTTTGGCATTTGTGTTTTTGTCATCTTGGTCTATACAGCAATTGCAGGGAAACAGCAACATCTAAACAGACCACCACATTCATCAGCTGCTCAATGGGTGCAAAGTGTTGAAATTATTTTGGTCAGTGCTATAGTCTAAATATATGTTATCATATTTCTCCCTTAGCATAAATGAAAGCTGAGGGTGAACTAGTATCTGTTGGCAGGCACTTAGCTTTAACCATCTCCTTTCCAAACAATCCTGGACTAAGGATACCTTCTGAAGTTACCATGACCAAATAAGGATTTCTATTGACCTCAGAAAAGGGAGCAATATCAAACTCTTGGCCCTGAAGCCAAGACCTTTAGTGAGAGACTAAGTGTTGTATTTTCCACCTGGACTCAAAGGAAATCTTTGTAGACAGTCAAGGCAGGTCAAGCTCGTGGTCAAGCAAAGGACACTGGTTCACCAGAACTACAGGCAACAAACCAAAAGCAAGCAGAACATCAAGGACACAGGGAAGTGGTGGTCCAACACACTGTTGATGAGCTCCAAGCAGAGGAAAAACCTTTCGATACAGAAGGATCCATGTGTGCTGTACAGGGAAAAGAGCAGAAGCCATGTGCTCAGGCAAGCTGCAGGATATCCCCAACTCTTGTTAAATCAGTAGATATTTACCTTGGGCATTTTTGCAATTCCTATTAGGAGTAACTGAGCTATCTCACCAAGTTTTGTGAAGCTGAATGACACCACAGAAGTGAATAGCATTTATTTTTTCAGTTTAAAATATTGCTACCCTGCCCTTGACCTTGGCTGCAGCACAGTTGAGGACTGCCCCCTTTCTTTGGGACCTTGGAGAGAGATGTGTGAGCTGCTATTGGGCTTCTTTTGGGCCAAGACACTACAATTTGGTCCCCAGATAAGCTACAGCATGACCCCTGAAGCAAGAGCAGCACTCAGACATCTGGCCCTCAGTGCCTTTAGACAGGCACAAACAATTCACAGATGGCAACATCTCAGTGGTGAAGGCCAAGTTCTTTGTTGAAGTGAACCAGGACAGCATGGCAGCAATGCCAGAGAGCTCCAGCTCTGAAGAGTGGGGAGCCCAGCCTATCCAGAGTCACCCAGCAATTCCTGTGAATTAACAATTTGTTTCAGTTTCATCAGGATCTTCCAGCCTCTTCCTGCATTTTGTCCAGTATACATTCCCTTTGCTTCTTTTTTTCTCTCTCTCATTACTCTTCCTTTGCCTTTGCCGTTAGACATGGCTCATCCCCTCACATCTTGCTTCATGAGATGCACTGACCTCCTCTCATTTTCTGAGGCAAATATCCTTGTCTGACTTAAGAGATGGTTCCACATTTAAACTCCACTGTTACGAAAGAGATGGAGGCAAAGGGTGGGAGTTTTGTGGAGCACAAAAGTGTTTGTCAGCACACAGATATGCAGTGCAGTGTTTCAATCTGTGGTACACATTTTTAGATGAGGAGTCGAGAAGATTGCTTGCTTCTACTAATTTAAATAAAACGAAAGGGCGCAATTCTGACCCTGACTCATTACTGAGGACACTCTCTGAGCTACTTTAAGCAAGCAGTAAGGTACAGAAGCAATGCCAACTGTAATCACTGTAGGTCCTGGTACACTTAGAAATTAATCAAAGTAGCTACTGAAAAATAAATACTTTCAAGTAGTTTCAAGAGCTCAATTTCTACACAGGCACTCTTACTCCGGAACAAATGTCCTCATAGGGGATTATAGCTATATAATTAAACTAAAATAGTTTATCCTAGGAAAAGCCCAGGAGCAGACAGATCTTAGGATTTGGCTGATCACCCAAAGAAAAACTTCCAATCACATTCACTTTCCCTACAGCTTTGCTCATTTTGTTTCATTTTAAGTCTTTCCTGCCTATTTAGGTCACTTTCACTACAACCTGTGATCTTACAGAACAAATCAAAGAATGAAAAGTATACACTGCATTGAGCAGAAATAGGGACGGGAATGGCTATAAAGAGAATGCAGCATTTTCCCCTTCAGTAACTAGTCATAACAGTTCATAGTTTGAAACCAGAGGAAGATCTCTCATCAGCTAAGGCAAGAAGCTAATGAACAGAACTATGTCATTGTGCTGCCGAACACCAGGCAAGTAGAAGACAGGGTATGCATTGCTGAGGGGACATGCTCTAGGATAATATTATTTTACTAACTCATTTTTTCCCCACCAAGTTGGCCAGCCAGCCAATAATATACTAACAATACATTATGAACTGAATTGAAGGTGACAGGCTTGGACCTTGTTTCAAATCTCTCAGAAGAAACGAGGGTCTTTGTACTGGGTCTGGCTGAGATGGAATTTTCTCCATAGCAGCCCTCATAGTGCTGTGGTGTACATTAGTAGCTACAAGGCGTTGGTAACACATGGGTGTTTTGGCTAGTGCTGAGCAGTGCTGGCACACATCAGCAATAGGCTGGGGGTGGGCAAGATCTTGGGAGGGGGCACAGCCAGGACAGCTGACCCAAACTGACCAAAGGGATATTCCAGGCCATATGACATCTGCTCAGCAATAAGAAGCTGAGAGAGACAGAGGAAGGGAAGAAGAGCATTTGGATTTTTTACAACATTTTTCTTCTGGAGCAACCACTACATATTCTGAAGTGCTGCTTCCTGGGAAGCGGCCAGACATCACCTGCTGATGGGAAGTAGAGAATAAAACTTTGGCTTTGCTTCCACACATGGCTATATTAAACTGTCTTTACCTTGACCTACGAGTTTGGGGTTGTCTTTAGCATCTTCTTTTTCTTCCCTTCCTGTCCTGCTGAGAAGTGATAAAGCCACTTCCAGCCAAAGTTAAATCATCACAGTATCTGAATTTAAAGTAGTGTGGATCAGGACATTAGAATGCTATTGTCTCTCACTGGGAGTCTAAACCCATCAGCCAAGGAAGAAGAAAAAAAAAAAAGGGCACACCAAAAAAAAACCCAAGGGAAAAAAAAAAGTATTCCGCTTCTTTAGTACCTTTCACCATCCTCTCTGTGCCTGGTGAAGTCCTGGACAAACCAAGGTGGGAAAAAGCTTTCCTGCTATTGTAACAGAATGAAAACACCTCATGTTTTTAAAACCCTATCAGTTTGAACACCACTGAGAAGTCCAAGATGCCAATAAGTGCCATTGCTTTTAAAGAGGGTGCAGGCTGGTCTTCATAGTGAAGACAGAATGGATTATTTACACTGCTAATCACCTCTGCATGACTTTTTTCCACCACAGCCTGCTCTGTGTACTGTACTCCCAGTTACCTGCCTTTGGTAAGCAGACCATGACCTGAAAACCCATCAGCTCAGTAATGCTGGTATTTTCCAGACATATTATGTCCATTAGCATCAGCTACATAACCCTGTTTCCTAGAGGTCCCCAAGGATTTTAAAGACCACTAGTGAAACTGGGCAAGGCCAGCTCAGCTAAAAGTCCTCCTTATAATAGTCTCCACTTTGTATCTTTGTAGCCAAGTATTTTTAAAAGAGCTTTTTTGTCAAATTTTCAGAGAAGCTCTGGTTTAGCGCTTAGGCATCTGAAGAGGGGAAGAGCAGTTTATAAATGTGCCTGGAGCTGTGCTGCTCCTGAGATGACACCAAAGGTCAGACGTTTTCAGTACCCAAGGGACATGGAACATCCTAAGCACTTGGGTGACGGGGGCCACCCATTTAAGGGATTAGGAATTAACTGAGCTGATAATTTTTGCCTCATTCCTCTAAAGATGTAAAACACACCCTAAATCAGAAAGCAAATATTCAGTACCATCTTTGACTATATGAAGTTGTTCCTGTTTTCAATGTCTTTATCTCTGAGACAATCTTGTCACCATTGCTTTCAGAAGCTTGATTTTATCTTTTTATCGCTGCTGCTACAAGACAGCTTGACGGCAAAAAACATGTTTGTAATGAAATCAGTTGACCCAGAAAAGAAGTGCAAACACCAATCGGGATTAAAAAAATAAACACAAGTAAATTCTGTCTCTGGCTGTAGGCAGTCTGTGCTAAAACTCTAGAGCAAGACAGGGACTGATCTGTAAAAGGGGACTGGAACCAAGGTTCCATGGTTCCGCGCTTGTGCCGGGTTCCCAAGTTTTCCTACATATTCCACAGTTTCAAGCATGCGAGTGACCTACTTAAGAGAATGTAATTAGATAAGCAAGAGCACAATTATCTTCACTTCAAAAAGGTCTAAATGTTCCTATTTTTTCTCCTTAAAAAAGCAGAGGCTTTCTTGAATGTTGTATATTATTAAGATTAAGCAATTTATTTTTGCAGAGCTCAGTTTTAGACTCCTTTTAGAACTGTGGATACTCATTAACGCAAAACATGCTTAATAATATATGCCTGCTCTACTTGCTTGTTTCATTTACCTTACGGTTTTCTCTAATATGAAGAGAGCTCCCTCATAAAGGGATAGATCTTTGGGTGCGAAGCCCAAGATCTACAGGACTCCAAAAGCATATCTCTTCATCCACACTTCTATTAATCAGAAGCTTTTCATCTCCTTTAATTCAGAATGGCAATGCAAAGTAAAATAGTGTGCTCACACACAGAAAACTGCAAATCAATTCTCAATTGTGGTTTTGGTTTTGTGGGTTTTTTTGCTTCTGATCTGACTCTGAGCTTTCTCCTACTCACTCAAAACCCCTTCCTTCCTAAAGTGCCTCCCAATGATCATAATCAAATCAAATATTTAACTTATGTTCCCAAATGGAGAGCATGAGTTGCATGCATGAAGGTGGAACCAGGAAATGGTTCACACCCCAAAGCCATTAAATTTAAGAGATTTTAACTGATGTCAAGCATGTCTGGACCACCTGAAGAAGAAACAAGTTCAGTTTAAAAGACATCCATATAAAATGGCTCTTATTCCTCCAGGTAAATGTTAACATATTATAGTTACCGTTACAGCTCTCAGTACTGACAGTACACATCCGGCAGTAACACCAGTGGGTATTTTAAATTCCATCTGTCCTGTTCACAGCTAAGTCTGCCCTAGGAGCAGGAACGCAACTTCCCTCCAGCACACTGCTTCCCTGCAGTACCCCTACAAGCTGACTGCAGACGCTGGGCCCTGGGCAGTGCTAGAGGAAGACAAAGCTCAACTTGAATTTCACATTGGAGAGGTAGGGTGTGCAGGGCTTAAAACTGCTTTGTGGGATTGAGCCATAAGCAGCTTACTGTAGAGGGTCTGGGATACTGTTTGTAATCAAATCTAAATCTCTTGAGCACCATTTTGTCCAACCACAAGCCCAGATTTCACTTTACTGCAGAGCTGACACCCCAATCTGAGTTCACATTTCATTGTAAAAAATTAATGAAAGGAGCTCCCGTATTTCCTATTTAACATTTCAGCCTTCTCAAGAGTAATAAAACAAAATCTCCCTACAACAACAGACAAGTCAGACAAATAAAATGTCAAACTACTTTAGAAATAAGCTAGTCAAGATAATAGAATAAACCTCTCGGGTAGCCATTAATTGCATTCTTTTATGCATTTGGCAAAGATGCTTCCAAAGGACATAAGATAGCTAATACAAATGGATGTGCTATTTTTGTATCTCTTCTTTAAAATTAATTAAGTGCTGACAGAAAGATACGAAAAGCTAAAATCTTTCCCCCATCCTCAGGAGCAGCAATACCACTGACAGTTCTATTAACAAACCAAAGCAGAGACCGCACAGTCGGACAAAGGCAGCACCATGATGACACCTCAGGGCATGGATCTTCATCCCTGTTCTCCAGACACCCAAGTGACCATGGAGGAAAACTTGTCTCTGTTAGATATCTGCAATGTGAAGTTAAATCATACTTCATGAAACATTGAGATCTATCAGTGCAAAACTTGTTGCAAGAGCTCCATATTTTTATTACCACCAAATTCCCTTGCTGCACCCAGAACATAAAGGGAATAAAAACTCCCTATCAATCAAGAAGGAGCTAAGTTGAGAATAAACCAGCAATAGGGGATACAGACATATTTATTCTCTTGCATTGCTTCCTGCAGAACAAAGATGACAGTAAGAGCCCAAGCTAATAGCTACGCAAAATCACAAAACAAGAACGTATCACTTAGACTTAACTTTTCCTATTATGCTTTTCAAATGACTTGCCATTGTCACTACAATAAAGCATGAAAAATACCATACTCAGCCTCTAGTTTTGATTAACCAGGCACTCCGGGAATTTCTGTCTATCCCTAATCATAATTAAAAGCTGTTATTCCCATTTCAATGTGGTTTGCTGGCAATTAAATCTATTTGAAAAGAAACAACTTTTTTTTTTCTTTCATAGAAATTATTTACTTGTTTTGAAAAATTAAGTAGACCTGTCAGGTTAAAAACCTAATTCTGATCCCGCCTTCTGCCTGGATGTTACTAATGAAGTTTCTTCATCTCCCAGTGACTTTCAGAAGAGTTAAAGAAATTCAGTATTTGTCCAAAGGTGAGCAGCCCTTCAGAGCAAATTGCAATATGATAATGAAAGCTTTTGCAGCAAGCCCTGTTTCTGCCCTGAGAGGACAGGGACGTGTTAAGCAAAGCTCCAGCTTATGAGCTGTCTGAGGAAAGAACTCTTGAGGACTCTGGCACAGCACAGTTTCCTTGACTGAGGTGCACACAGATGAGCAAACCTTTTCCCTGGGATCAGATTCCTGGTCCTCAGCTTTCAAAGTTCAGTCCAATACTGGGGTTTCACCTTCATGACTTTTGTTGCCATTTATAGTTGGAAAAGGGCTTCAAAGTGAGATTTCTCACTTGTTATTGATTACAGCTGTCAAAGGAGCCTGGAGGTTTTCTCCAGCCTGTCAGCTCCAAGGTGTTTAGCATGGCAAACCAGTCTCCCTGTCAGTAGTGAGGCAAGAGGCAGGAAGAGCTGAAGAAAAACAAGAACTATTGGACAAATCGAAGCATTACTCCCCTCCACAATGACTCCACTCCATCAGGAACATGGACAAAACATCTTTTCATGGCACAAAGATAATTTTAAATCCCTCATTCTACAACCTGACAGCACCTGGTCTAGGCTCATTGTCTGTCTAGAAGTACTGCACAGACACAGGCAGACAATTCCCTCACTTTTTGCCCCTCAGTGATGCTGTACTTAAGATGACAATTCATACTGTCTGGTTTCAATGGAGAAATACTCCCAGGTAATGTTTATTTCATGTAATGTAATTTAAAGTACAAACACTTATTGTATCCATAATCAAATACATTCACTATCAGCACAAACGGATGCCCCCAGCACTCATTCATTGTGTTTCACTAGAAGCCCTTACACCACAAAGTGTTTGTCCTCAGTCTGTAAAAAAAAAAACCCTGAATGGCTCAATATAATTATTTTCTGCAGAGAAACAGATTTTGTGGTTTTTTTCTACACTCTTTATATAGCAGTCCTGTGCACAATGCTGTAAGGATGAGCAAGTAAACATGGTCCTAAGAGTTCTATCCTCTAAATTATACAGTGATAGCGTGTGAATATTTACAGTAACAAAACAAACAAAGAAGATTCCTACTCCTCCCTGATCCTTGCCTGTAGGAAGCCCTGTTTGAGTTAAATATATAATCACACAAAACATACAAAATTGTCACTGGCAATACAGAAAATTGGGTCAGTCCAGCTGCTGAAAGTCTGAGTTTGCTGTATATCCTTGGCCTATACCTGTAATTGCTTGAGAACTGAAAGTAATGTTGCTCAAGTTTTTCAACTCAGAAAACAAAATAACCCCCTAGTCCAATTACAAACTCTATTAGGTGGAAAACTATGACAACTCTACCCAATTAACCTGCTCTGTTACAGTGTAAAACTTACACGGACAGAATGGCCTGAGGGGCCTGTAATAAAAGCAAATATTTTAGTCTTCACAGACAACACAAAGAGTGATAAAGTGAGAAACATAGTTAACTTTCCAGCATAAAACACTGAACTTTGATTGATTACTCAACCAACCCTGAGTAATGTCAACTTTATAGCACAGATATTAATTCCAGTTGTAATTAACATGGAATTCAGACAAACATAAAAGCAAATTAACTTTTTCCTGTAAAGAACCAGAGAGCTAGAAACTGAAGGAAAAGGGTCACTGAAAATCAAGCAACATAAAGATTACTGACAGACACCAGCATTTGAGAGTGTGAGAATACAGGAGTCAAAAGTTAATACCAATTAATTTTAGATGCCCAACTTCAACTCTGCTTCACACCACAGACCATGGTCAAATCCTCAGTTTGCATGTGCTGCAGAAGTCCACAGACATACAGGGATTCAAACAATCACCTGCTACTCCCCGTTAAAAGGCACACCATACAGTGGTGATTGCTCTTCTGAGTGTCTCCAGTAGCTTGTCAACAGTGAGTGTTTGCCGTTTTCTGACACGGGGATTTTTGTTTCAACTGCAAAACAGAAATTCTTTTCTTTCCAGATTTCTGATGAAAACTGACTTTTCTACCCACTTCAGGGGTTGTGCTCTGTGACAATATCCCAAATATATCTCAGTGTCTTAGTCATTTGTTGCTGGGTGATCAACTGTATACTTACAAGTGTGACAGATGCTGCAGCACCTCTTCTTTAAAATCTGTTTATCTGTCCTTGCCTTACCACAGACTGTTCTTCAACACCTCCACCATTATTATAACACAACTGGAAGGACTGGTTTTTTCCCCTGTCCAAAACACACAGAACTTGCACACAGAGGCACACATTCAAGGGGGAAAGAATGAAGATTTACAGATTTCACACACGACTTTGGTAGACAGGATTTGCTTTTATTATTTTTTTCTTAAACACTCAAGACTCATAATATACCAGCCTTCATTGTAAATGGAAAAAAAAAACGTATCTGGCTTGGAAAGAACAGACTTACTCTCTGTATTCACATAAAAAGCACCCATATCACTTGAAGTTAGTTTAGTTTGCCAGTAATACTAAGAAAAAAAAAAGATGATCCTCTGATAAAAATTCAATGCCCACTTCAGGCCTCTCACCCAAAGAGCTCAGCACAATGCCTTACCAGGCCATCCCACTCCAAGGGAATAAAGGAAACACAATCCTCATCAGCAGTAAGCAACATCTCTGTTTACAGCCTGACCCATTATATTGATTATAACAGCATCTGCAAATTGTCTTTTTTACTCTTTATAAAGCCACTCGCTGAGGCCTTAAGTTCAAATGCAATTATCCACTCAGAACTTTATTTTAGGTCAAGAAATTCATCATAGCCATTCACATACCTGCTGCAGGAATGGGAGCTCAGAGCACCTGATGTGATCCCAGCTGACAAGGTGACCTCTGTAACGAGCAAACCAAGGACCTACAAAACAGGAGCCTGTGTGTCAGAAGTCATATGTCTTTTGTAAAATACAACAAAAACAGCTTTGTGTCTTTCAGTAAGGACCCTCATTAACTGGACTAAAATTACCAGCTTGAACCTAATAGAGAAAAAAATGGTAAGGTATAAATCTTTGCATTAGTGTGACCGTTGTGGAGCATGAAACCCGTACTGTGGTTCATGAAACCATTAGAATGACAACACCCACCGGCAGCAGTGGGAGCAGAGCATGGGGTAGATACCACACTCTCAAGCTGGTAGGATCAACCTCTTCACTCTTAATGGGACTTAAGCGCCCTTCTCCCAGAGCACTTCTGAATATCCCACACAGTATGTTTCCACTTAGGCCCCTTTTCAAGCATTTAATTAGAACAGGGTAGCATTATCAGCTTCTTTGCATAATCTGAATCACATTAAAACA
The DNA here is from genome assembly GCA_013399135.1 of Heliornis fulica. Lineage (NCBI taxonomy): Eukaryota > Metazoa > Chordata > Aves > Gruiformes > Heliornithidae > Heliornis > Heliornis fulica. The sequence continues at coordinate 126,796 of VXBZ01010660.1, forward strand.
CTAGATCAGATACGAGCACTTCATGGACTTGAGACTCTAAAAAGATGAGTACATGAATTCTCCACATCCAGACTATATAATGATTCTCTTTTTTTTTTTTTTTTGGGGGGTGGGAGCAGTTGTTGGAGAATAAAAAATAGAAGAAACTAACACTGGCTAATATATTTAAAGAAAAATAGAAAATGGGCTTCCTAAAATGAAAATGTTATCGTAAAGCACTGAAGCATCAGAATCTCTATTACCTAATATTTTGACTTTATAAAAAGTTATGCTTTTGATCTTTTTAAAATTCTTTTTGTTACATTTTCAAATGAAAGATGAGATATCCTAAAAATCACATGCATACAGAAACTGGAGGAGGTTTACTAAGCTAAAAATTAAATAATTTAATGGATAGAACAACAAAATGCGTCATTAGTGGGACCATGATGTACAAAAGAACGAGATGACTGCACACAGAACTGGAAGAGACAAGACAGCAAGAAAATTAAAATGCCATTCCAGGTCAGGTCATTGCCCACATGACGCTCTGTATTAAGGTCATCTGGTCCAACCACCCCGTTGAAGCATGGCCACCTGGAACCAACTACCTGGGACCACATTCAAACAGCTTTTAAAGATCTCCAAGGATGAAGACTCCCCAGCCTCTCTGGGTAAACTGGGCCAGGACTCAGGCACCCTCACAGCAAAAAAAACCCAAAAAGCTTTCTGATGTTCAGACAGCATGTGTTTCAGTTAGTGCTCACTGCCTCTTGTCCAGTCACTGGGCACCACTGAAAAGAGTCTGGCTCAAATTGTTTTTGCAGGTATTTATATATATGTTGATAAGATGGCCTCTGAGCCTTCTCTTCTCAAAGGAGAATCGTCCCATATTTCTTAGCCATTCCTCATATGAGAAATGCTCCAATCCCATCTTTATCCTTGCGGCCCTTTGCTTCTGTCACAGTCAGACTTAGATACAAACACATACCAGCTTCTAAACTACACAGTCTACTCAAAGCCCACAGGGTACTTGGCAGGTGCAGGTGTTAGAACCCATTTTAATGCAAACCTCCTGGGAATCCACCCTCTGCCAGCATGCTACCAGCAGAGCTTAGTAAAAAGGTAGCTTGGTGACACTTCCCTTCCTCCAGGAACCCACAGAACTTGAGAACAAGTGATTTACCAAGTGCTATAGATCTACTCAGCTTTGCCCACAATACTCAACCCCCATCATCCCAGTTACGGACCACCTGAAAGGCTTTGAAAGGGAAGATTTTAAGTGCAGTGTTATGAGAGGGCCCGGAGCATCTCTCCTATGAGGAAAGGCTGAGTGAGCTGGGGCTGCTCAGCCTTGAGAAGTCTGAGAGGGGATCTCATCAATGTTTACAAAATCTGAAGTGCAGGAGACAAAGAGAGATGGCCAACCTCTTTTCAGTGGCCTGTGGGGACAGGACAAGGGGCAATGGTCACAAGTTGGGCCACATGAGGTTCCACACTGATGTGAGAAAGAACTTCTTCAGGGTGAGGGTGACAGAGCATTTGAATTGGCTGCCCAGGGGGGTTGTGGAGTCTCCTTCTCTGGAGATGTTGAGGACTCATCTGGATGCCAACCTGTGCGACCTCCTCTATGACCCCTGCTTTGGCAGGGGGGTTGGACTCTCTGATCTCTCGAGGTCCCTTCCAACCCCTACAATTCTGTGATTCTGTGAGAGTAACAACACTGCCAATGCAATGACTGCTGTAGTTATTGTTTAAGGGAGGATGAGTGTACTTGGAGTGATAGAAACCATAAGAAATGGTCAATTAAGACTTCAGACTAATCCTCAAAGACAAGATGCTTAAAGACCTAATAGCCCAACTGAAACCAGTGAGATCAGAGAGTGATTTAATTCTTTCAAAAGGCCTACAAGGCCTTTGACGCTTTTTTCCCAGTAGGCTTTCCTTGCTTTCAGTTCAAAGTGAACTTCAAACACCTGTTTCAAGTGAAGATGATGGCACCGCAGGACATGTTTCATTCAACCAGACATACTCTACGAGAACAAACATGGATGTTCAACACTCCTGCCTTAGTGAGTTAATGAAAAAATAGAAAAAAAACCCTGCATCTTCTAATTACTGAATAAATTATATAGATTAATTAGATTACACAGGCTGAAGAAATAAGACTATTCCTTCCCATTTAAATGCACTCTCAGGTCAGGGAAAGTACTGAGAAGGAAAAAGAAAACAAGTTTTTAAATGTATGCAATAGAAGTACTGCATTAGAAGAACTTCCAAGTAAGAAGTAATCTTGTAGAGAAAGGGGACTATAAACCACTGATTGCACTGATGTCTTTATCCACTCCTGAACATTTCTACTGCTCAAAACAGGATTACTCCATTAGGCACAGAGGTTAAAAGTGCCGGGCAAGATATAAAAATCGCCTTCTCTTATGTCTTCAATCCAAAGTGCATCCATAGTATAGGAACAGATTATTCACAACTGGAAAAAAGGCATCCAAACTGTATTTCCCTGCAGATCTCAAGAGAGGATTTCATGGAAGTGAGTCATGAACATGAGGATCTCTTCAGATGACTCTACATGTTAAAAAGGATCTCAATGGGACAAATGTGCCTTTCGAGCTTATTAGAACAAACAATTCCATGCATGTTCCAGTTTCAAATGGCAAAAGCAACAAAACCAACAAAAATTGAGTAAAATTAAACTTGGAGGAATTGTTTCTACAATGTAACTACACAAAGTTTCTGCCTTGTTTTCAATCCAAGAGTTTACACGTATTATGTATAGCTTGATCTAGCTTGACTTACATTCATAGAGACAGAATTTGCTCTTAAGAGACCACCTCAAATTTAACTCATCTGCTGTAAATCCTTCTGCAAATGGAGCAGCTCTACTGCCCACTTAATGAAACAAATCTACAGGCAACATTACTAAAATTATCTTCCCTTCTCATGGTTTCTAATCTGTCTATTTTACAAACTTATTTTTTCATGTCTGCCAAAAAAACCCAGACTAATAAGGAATATCAGTATCCATTTTGTTGATTTTTTTAAACTATACAGGCTCCATCAAAATATTAACCACAAAGTTCTTTAAATTTTTTTCATTTAACTTTCAAAGGGTAAAAAAACCCTCAAGATCTCTGTTGCCATCATCTACATTTTTTTTTTAAGTCTGGATCATCAGTTATCCCATGACTATGGCTGCTAATCATTCACTGAGGTTAATTTATATTATTGCAGATAACAAGTTCAAAGTCTTGCAACTTCAGGCTTCCCTGACATCAATCACACTATGACTTTTCAAACTCCTGCTACAGAAGTTTCCTTCAACAAAAATTAAGCCTCTGAGGTCATGATTATGTATTCAGCCTAACTAGTCCCATTTAAAGCAAAAATGATGTAAGATGTCAAAAAAAAATTCAGTCCCCTTCCTTTGCATGGTGTTTGCTTAAATTCTGCCTGTCCTGGAAGGAAGGAAGCACTGAAAATGTTCTGATATTTAATAGTATTGCACTCGGTATTTTCTTTAATACTACAAAATAACAGCCTAGGAACATGCTTAGTGGATTACTTTTGTACAGGAGTCTCAATAGCATTCTTAAAAATGCATAGCCAGTGCTGACACTGAAACACATCCAATAATCTTAGAATCATAAATAATTTCTTTAAAAGCCTGGTACAAAAGCAGAATTCGTTGCTCTTTAGCAGAAACTCCAACTGATGAAGCAAGATCACTTTCCAGGAGGAAGAAAAAAGCATCACAAATGTAAACCAGAAATCTGAAGGGCAATGGCAGTACGGCCAAGGTTAAACAGATCATATTAAATGAACAATACTTCCATCATGCTCCAAAGGAAAATAACAAGGCACACTGACTCCTAGGATGGAAAACATCTCCCACTCCAGGCCTCCCTGCCTTGGTACCACGGTTTAGTCTTGGTCAAAATCTGGAATTAAGAGCAGGTCTCAGACAGCTGACAGGGCCAGCCAGGCAACTGAAAGGAACACTCCAAACCTGGATTATGAAGTATCTGAACGCCAGCAACATGAGCTACAGTCCTTGCCCTTGCAGCTGGAGAGAAGCTCTAACTAGCAGCATTCTGCTGCAGCTCTCAACTGGGTCTGTGTTTTTAAACAAGTATCATGTACCACCAGACTGTCACAGACACACTTCTGACAATGGCCAGAGAGGCATGACCACCTGATCTTCCTGATGTGTGAGACTCCTTATCCAGAGAAGACTTGTCAGAAAACAATTTTAAAACAAAATACTGACACACTGAAGGCTCTGGTTTTACCAGGATTCAGAATGGCTACATTTACCAGTTCTTTGAGAAACATTTCCTTTCAGCATTATTAACGAGATTGCTTTCATTTCAAAGGGAAGAATGATTGACAAAACATTTCTACCATCAATAAAGAATCATTAATTCTGACATTTCTCTGAAAAAAACAACTATCAAAAAAGTCATTTTAGTGTAAGAACTTGACCACTTATTGACAACCCTATGTTTTCAGAAGGGTCTGCACGGTGCTGTCTGCTGCCTGAAGACAGCATCATCTACAATGCCTACTACCAAAAGACAGCTTAAAGCCTGAGGTATCAAAAGTCAATTGAATCTGGAATTCCTCAGAGTAAGGCATCCTGTAGCTGATTTTCACCTTCTCTATATATTCTCTTCTCACTATCTCTGGAGATCCTCAGGGATCACATTTCTCTTCTCTCCATCACCTGGAGCACCAGAGCAGAAAGAGAATGGGACTGAATTTTCTTTCTTTCCTTTGACAGAAATACATTTTCTACTGATGGGTTGCATGGTATCAGAATGCTGCAGTCTACTAGCTGATAAGAAAAGGCAGAAATGATGAGCTTCACAGGCTCCCAAATCCAATGCAGTCATCTAAATGTTTTCCCTTGCACTCCATATTAGCTTGGCATAGAGATGATGTGTGTCAATGCTGTATATGGAATGTTCACACCTAAATAAGCTTAGAGCCAAGGCTGGAAAACTCATTACACAAATAATATATTCCAGGAGCTTGAACAGATGCAGTACTATGGAGAACCAGATAGTATTGATTGGCAAGAACTCACCCAGCTCCAACCTCAAGCAACTCATGTAGCTGAGGTATTCTGGAGAATAAAGCTATATACGATCTTTTCATTTTTCCAAATCAGATATAATTTAGTAACAGGTATCCCTAAACTGTTGAGAAGGCAGCAGAGAAAAAACAAAACCTTCCATCAGGCTCCCAAAGGTCACAGGACCAGATACAGAGATGAGACTGCGAGGAAGCGAGGATATTACTGCTGTCCCCAGAGAACCAGCAGACTTCAGGAAAATGACAGGGGCCTTTTGCAATACATTTAAGCTTCAACATGCAAGAAGAGAAAGATTATAAAATGTCAAGACAATTCAATCTCCTGCTTTTGCTTACAAAGAGTAAACCATCTAAAGAACACTTCAGGGTTTTTTTGATCTTAGCTGGCACTTTGAAGACATTTAAAATAACAAGCTATGGCAGGTAAATCCTGCACTCCAGCACATGTCTGGAGACCTCTGAGAGCAGGCACAGACACAAAGGTGAGAACAGGGAGGGAATCAGCCCTTCCCTCCAACTTGCACTGTCAACCCAACCACTGTGATTCATCCTGAACAGAAGCTGTGGCAAGGATGAAATTTCCACGGAATCACTGAGCATCAGTCCACAATACCCGGCAGTGCTGCTGCCAACAGGAGCTTCCAGGGAATTTCTCTGATAAAATGCACTGTGAAATGAAGGAGTTGCAATACTTTCTGCTTGTGCTTGGGAGTTACCGTTCTGGTAGGCCTATGCTCAGTGAGGTTGGTGATAAAGATTTCATTCTGCCCCAGCCACATCAGCTACACCTGCTTCAGTTGAGCTTGCTTTGCTCTGGGACTAGATACAAGCATTTAAAACACTGAAAATTTCTCGCTGGCATTACAGTATCACATCAAAGATGAAGACGCTCTTTCCTGCGGTGATACACAACACACAGACACTGAGGTAAATTAAAATAAAGAGGGTTTTGCCACTTGACTGGCTTTCGTAATTTTTTTCTAGCTCCAGGCTGGAATTTCAGGTGTAAAAAAAAAAAAAAAAGAGTATGATAAAACCAGTCCATGACAAGAACCCAAGAACCAAAAATCCTGGTAAGTGATATTATATTAATTTTGGGAGTAAAGGACAGAGTCAAGCTGAGATCTGTGAGGAAGATAGGCAGCGCCATGAATATGGTTATTTTAGTCCCAGAGAGTGCCCTGGACAGCCTGCTCCTGGCAACATTAGGTGAAAAGGATACAGCTCTTTTTTTGTTGTGTGTGAAAGTTTGAGGGGATTTTTAACCTGGGTGCAGAAGTGGCTCTGCAACCTCTAGCCTCTCTCCTGAGGTCCTGGTTGCCTGTGCTCAAGTGCACTCCTAGGAGGAGGTAACTCTACGCAGAGAGTAGACAGCTGTGTAACAACAAGTGTGAGAAAGCTCTGCAAGACACCTCCAGCAGGACACTCGCCCTTTGCTACAAACTCTAGCCCAAGCCCTTGGGCCTTGCCTGAGTTCACACATGCTCATGCCTGCTCCTTGAGCTTGCTGATCCTGACTGCAACAGCCCAGCTTGATCTTGGACCTGACTCATCTCTATGCACCGGGTCACTGCACTCTTGGCCAGCCCCAGTTACCGGACTCACCTGTTCCAGTCCAGCGGGACTTGCCATATTGATGGTGAGGGCGCTGCCCTGCCTGCCTTACTGTTGGCCTCAACTTCCACCTTTCCTCCACTTGTGAGCAGCCTATGCTCTAGCTGGGATCCAAGCTCCATGGCACCTGGACATGAATCTGCCCTGAATCAGAGCTGGCCTTGACCCCAGGTAGTTAAAACTCATAGAGAGTAGGGGAGAGGCTGCAGACTGATGGGGCACTTTGGGCAATGACACAACCTTATGAGGTTCGTTCAAATTTTCTAAGCCTTAAAAGCTTCTTTAAAAAACAAAACAAAAAAAAAAAAAACCAAAAACCCACAAACACAAAAAACCCCTCACACAAACCCCAAACCAACAAAAAAAAACCCAAAAAACCCACAAACACAAAAAACCCCCCACACAAACCCCAAACCAACAACAAACCACAAAACAGCCCAAAACAAAACACAAAAGCCACACTACACCATATGTCTTCCCAGCTCTAACTATAATCTGCCATACATTACAGAAATATAGAAGACTTTCAGCACAAGTCTAATCTGCAGCCATGCCTACTGCAAGGTGATCTCTTTCCACTGGAGCAGTTGTGTAACAATCTTTCCTGATGATTTCTTCTCTGCCACAAAGTAAACCTACAAAAATTCTGCCCCAAACCCACAACAGTTAAATGACCAACTTGCCTTTCTCTATTATCTAAGTTGCATTAATTATGTTCAGCTTAATGGAGGCAATTATTTAATTAGTACAAGCTGCTGTTCACCTACATACTCTTGTAGAAACATTTTGGGTTACACACAGGCCAATTACCTACTGAGTTGCACAGCACCTCATCACAAAGCTATTACAAGTTCAGCAGAACACTCCCCAGACAGTACCAGGCTTTCACTTTCAGAAAGCTGTGACCCCAGTGGAGTGAAACTGAGAGGGTTGACACATACAGCTTTGAAAGAGCTGCCCTTACATTGAGTGAGTTTAACTGGTTTAGAACTCAATAAAATATTTCCCACCCTACCCACCAGCGCTTTCTCCAACAAGTACACAAGCAGATGGCATACACCAAAGACAGGAGGAAGAAGCTTGGCCTAAGTGTCTCTCCTAACTTGAAAAGGGACTACAAAACCCCTGAATTTCAGGGTGTGGGGATAAGTACCGAGGTATGTCAAGGCCTGAAGGCTACAGCATGGCTGGCACAATTCATTGCCTCAGAGCAACCAGAGTGCCTGGGGAATGGGAGGTCTGCAGGGAGGATGGGTGAGCCAGAGGCACTGGTAATCCAACTGCAACATCCAGTTAGTCACTGAAAGAGGAATGTTTGTTACTGTTGGCCTGGGAATCACTTAGTGAGCAATCCTGAGGCTAATGAGGTCCTATCTATACAGGCACTAAGGGCAGTTCATTGAAGTTAATTAATTTTGTTAGGGAATTACTTTCATTAATGACTTTAAAGATATTTTGTTCTATTCTGAGTAGACAACTGTGCCTGGAAGGTTCCTAATGCCCTCTTGAAAAACACCTACCTCATACAAGGGACAGAGAAGACAATGAAAAGATGAGAGCTTTAAAAGGATTACACAGAACTGGTCAAAAGAATATACTACAAAATATGTACTTCAAATGAGATACTGGCCATGTGGAGAACCCCATGGGAAGGTCAAGATGTTTATCAAAATTCTTCACTGATATTCAGAGAATTTAACCAGATCACGAGACACAGCCTTCGCAGGCCAAATCCACATTTGATACTGGTGCTCCCACCACTCTCCAGGGATGATCACAGCACACAACATACAGATCTGCAACAGGCCTCCTCCTACGTGACTTGAGAAATCAATGACAAATGAACCCAGGCCTCAGTTTTTAGCGGACTACATGTCAGCTGAGGATAAAGTTTAAAAAATGATTCATATTATTTCCTTTGCAAAGCAACTTCTCACACCTCACTGGTAATTTCTCATCCAGACTTCCCAAATGTTCTCTGGGAGCACAGTCGGTTTGCATCACACATATGCTGAGTGCAAAGCTAAAAAAAAGTCTCAATCCCACAGGTCTGGCTTGACAAGACAGCAACACTGGTGGAGTCCCCAGACTGAGGAAGCATCAATTAACAAGGAAGTGGATGAGGACTCTCATGGGGAACACCAGAAGTACCAGTCACTTGCTCTCTAGACAATCCAATTAATCCACAGTAGGAGTACCAAAAGGCTGCCTCTTCTTCCTTTAGTCTTCTTCTCCACGCTTCCAGTGACTTCTGGGAATTAGCTTGCCTCCAGATGTTTATTATATACAGCAAGTGCTTTACATTCCTACTAAAAATACAGATATATACAAAGCATAAGTTTCATTCTGCACAGAAGGTGCTGAAAAATTAAAATCCTTTTCTTCACCAGTGTGAATCCAAAATATTGACACACCGAGCATGGTTGTAAAGATGCAGACAAGATAAGTACAGCGTACTCTACAGGAGTGTAATATGTTAACTACAGATATATCTGACCTCCAAATAATTGCCTAACAAATGACTGAAGATCTGGGAAATGAAGACCAGAATGAGGATTTTTTTTTTCTCTCATTTTCTATCACCATCACATCTAACCGTCCCAGGGTTCCATTTTACAGGACAGTGAAAAAAGAAAGGCAGACACTTTGAAAGTCACGAGGAGCCAAGAAAACCTACTGAGTGACACCTTTCTCATCTCACTCCTCACACCACTGGTGTGAACTGGGTTCACAAGCTGGTCCCTCATTTAACAACCCAATATATATCTTACATTCACATATCTCTCCCTGTTCACTAGTTTTTAAGACCATTTACTAACATTCACTTCTTCCCAGCTGCCAGGGTTTCTCTAAAGCCCCAAGGGAGCTCAGGAAAAATGCATCTTCTACCATTTCTGTTTATCTTCCCAAGTCCTGAGGATAAGGCACTGCAGTCGTCCTTCCCCAGCCTGAAGTTGAGACCAAGTGGGACGCTCTCCATTACATGCCAAAAAGGCTGCTATTTAAACTTGGATATTTAAAGGAATAGAACTGACTTGCTGGTACCACCAAAGGCTCTGGAGCACAAAAATGAAAGGTTAGCCAAAGCCAAGTTTCTTTCCTATACAGGAGTGCTGTACACAGCAATCAAGCCAGAAGGGTTGGTTTTTAAGAGATAATCACAGCATAAAGATGCAAAAGTATTTTTTCCTGGCAGGTATTTGTTTCTCACTTTCTGGGTTTTCTGTATATGTTCTGCAGCATTTAAATGCAGCTGTTAGGGCCTCAAAAGCACAAAGGTACCTAATACAATATTCCAACTAAATTCCTGTAAGAAATGCCTCAAAGCCATTTGACTGAATGAAGAGGCAGAAATATTTACCATCGGGTGGCCTTCTCAGCTACAGAAATTTGCACCACAAGCATTGGCACTCTAGTGCTGTTTGCAAGAGGCAAGTCTGCCAGGACTGAAAATAATATTCAGAGGCAATAAAACCTACTGACTGTGGCTCATAATGAAGGCAAACTTCTTGGAGAACAACTTCAAGCCATGGTTGCGATGCCAATCTCTGTGTGCAACCAGTCAACACTCAGTGTTTGTTACCAGCCAAGAGGCTCCAAGGAGACCTATCTTTCACAGAGATTTCAACCTTGCTGCCCATCAAAGCATGACAAGAACTACAGTAAAATTGAACTGAAAAGTAAGGCGCCAAACCTATAGAAAACCGAAGCTCAGAAGAGGTGAACCACACAATTTCCTAAAATAACTAGGACTTGGGAGTCTCTCTGCTAGATATCCTATAAGTAAGTTAGCACAAGGACATGTGCAGATGAAGCAGCTTATCAATATAAGTAGAGCAGTACTTATACTTACACTTAGAGGAGTGGTCCAAGAACCTTTCTGACCAAGAGGCTCACCCAGACAGTGGTTATGTGACTCATTTCTATTACAAAGAGGAAGCAAGGAAAGATATGGCACTTCTTGGATAATATTTAATCATAAAGTAATACATAGAAAAATCTCGTCTCCTCAAATAAACGAAAACCAAACAGCAAGAGATGGTTTGGATTTTCTCTCAATGTCAATGTTCTTGTCAGCCTGCCCTATGCACAAATTTGTTCTCAGCTTTTTCTGGACCCTTACTACAAGCAATTCTCTGACTGCCCATAGGCCTTCTTGCCAGTACCAGCTTCAGAGATGCTTCTTGTCTCTCCTCCCTCTGCACTCTTTCAAATACCCATTCCAGCAACAGACTCAACTTTGCATACGTAAGGAGCAAGGTGTTGCATAAGGCCAGTTCTGCAGAGGGTTCAGCACACCACTGTAATGCCACACAAAATGTACTTACTATTGCAGTAAAGCACACTGAGTCTGGTTTCAGTAGAAAGGGGAAAAACTGTCAAGTTCCTAAGTAGGTCTCTAATAATAGCAAGATGTAAAATTAATCCTTGGGAAATATGAAGATTATGATCCTGGCCTTTAATCTTACAAACAGTGCTAAAACACTGGGTATCTTCAAAGTATGAAGTTGCTTGAGTATTTAACAGCACTTTAAGAACATTAAGCTCTATTTTGTTAGAAAAGTATAACAACGTTAATTGAGCTTTTAAAAAGCATCCAGGATTTTACAAGGGTAGATTCCCAGCACTGCTTGAAATGAAGATATTTTAAATAATTCCATGTTATACATCATTAAGATGAAGCATTCAATCCCACGGTAGAGAACAAAGCATGGAGAGATAAAGTGATCTGCCCAAGGTCACCTGAAAAATTTTTGAGTCAACTAAATTTTGACAAAACTCTGTGCCCTGACCAGAAAGGCAATCTTTCCTTCAACACCATATCTTGGGATGATTAAGATCAAATGCAGCTACAAATATGCATTAATATAAAATCTATGCTCCTCCCTGAAAAAAAGTGCAAGCAGGTATTTCCTGACTGACTTAAGTATATAAACTATACCAAAAACTGCACGTGCATAGAACCAGAACTGAACCGGTTTAGTCCTAGGGCTGTTCTCTGAGCTTAGGAAAACATGGTGTCTTGGGTGGAATAAATGTCCCATTATATTCATAATGAAGCTAATGAATTTGGGGATTGTAAAATAACCCTGTCCAGAATTTTGATGAGTCACGTGACATGTCTTCCAAGGACTCTATTGTTAAAGATGCCTTTTTTATTGGAATTTCAATAATTAATCATGTTTTGGGGTAGTTTTAGTTCTGTGTGGCTTATCCTTTGATGATCTAATTTACATTTATAACAATCTATTCCTTCGTGGATTAACTGCTCATGTTATTTTCTCTATTAATCAGGCATCAACATTTGCATTACAGATGACTGTGTTATTTTCATACTACTAAATCTGGCAGCATGGTACTAATGATAAATACTTTTCTCAGTTCTAGAGGTGAACTAGTGTCTCGGCCCTTTTAAAAAAGGTATTATTAGGATCTCACCATTCTTTTGAGATAAGCTAGTGGTTCTGTGATATTATCCACATATATTTATTATGTCTCAAAATTTACTTTTTTTCTTCCAACTGCAAATATACAAATATTTCTCTCAGCCAAAGTAAAGGGCACACAGTTATGAATCTGAGGCCATCACAGACTTCTTTCCTAGATCCCTGTGCAACTTCAGAAGTGTTTCACACCTTCCAGCTACTCACTGCAACTATTTCCTGGCTGCTATAATTGACAGTGCGGCCTCAAAAGGTGTTTTTGTTTAAATTGCTCACTTGCATTTAGGAAAAGTTATTAGTGATAGTATGAAACAGTTGACCTGAATAAAATTGTTAACCTGAGCTAGGCAACCTGACTGTGCCTGGAGCAGATAACTGAGTACACACAGAAACAAACACACACAGAAAACCCTGCCCACAGACCAGGAATGCAATGACTTTTGGCATGTGGCTGTGGACAGTCATCTCCTTTCTGGTACAACTTGTGCCTAGGTCTGGGCTCCACAGTTCAAGAAAGACAAAACTACTGGAGAGAGGCATGGCTATAAGGATGATGAGACTGGAGTACCTCTCTTATGAGGAAAGGCTGAAAGAGCTGGAGCTGTTTAGTCTAGAGAAGACAGAGATGAGATCTGACAATGCTGATAAACATCTGAAGTGTGGATGCCAAGAGGATGGGGCAGACCCTTTTCAGCACTGCCCAGTAGCAGGATAAGGGTCAATGGGCACAAACTGGAACTGCCCTCCATTAGTATGGGGAGAAGAATTTGAAGAAAAAAGTAAACTTCATGGGTTAGGATAAGGANAAACTACTGGAGAGAGGCATGGCTATAAGGATGATGAGACTGGAGTACCTCTCTTATGAGGAAAGGCTGAAAGAGCTGGAGCTGTTTAGTCTAGAGAAGACAGAGATGAGATCTGACAATGCTTATAAACATCTGAAGTGTGGATGCCAAGAGGATGGGGCAGACCCTTTTCAGCACTGCCCAGTAGCAGGATAAGGGTCAATGGGCACAAACTGGAACTGCCCTCCATTAGTATGGGGAGAAGAATTTGAAGAAAAAAGTAAACTTCATGGGTTAGGATAAGGACCATTTAGGACAACAAAATAATAGCAACAATAGTTATAAAAGAATATAGAAAGTGGGTGATACACAATGCAATTTGCTCACCACCTCAAGCCGGATACCCAGCCTCTCCCCTCACCCTTATCTAGTGAGCATGATGTCATATGGCAGGAAATACCCCTTTGGCTGGTTTAAGTCAGCTGTCCTGGCTTGTATCCCCTTCCAGCTCCTTGTGAAAATTAACTCTATGCCAACAAAACCCCAAGACACTGCACTAAAACAGAATTCAATTCAATCTATTCAATTCCCAAACAGCATCACTTTCACCTGCACACATAAGGAGGGCTGTTCATGGAATTCTTTTTAGGTATATATATGCCTCAATGTGGTCCTCAGTGAGAACATCTTCAAATCCACCAGCTCAGCATGAGGCATCTGCTGCAAAACATGAAGTATTAAAGTACTGCCTGACAGAGGCTCATCTCAGCAATAACTGGGAAAGTTACTTCACTAACCCATTCATGAGTTACTTCATTTTCCAGTTCATGAATATGTTCCCTCCTTTGACCTCATGGTTTGGTTAGTAAAGCTCAGCAACTCCATTCTTTTTGGATGCACCTAATACTTTCACATATGCTGGTATATGTTGTGCAAGAAGGCTGCTCATTCTACAACATAAAGCTTTTCATATTTATCTCATTCCTTTTAACATATTGTTGAATTCTGAAATTCTCAAATTGTATCAGTTCCTCCTCATCTCTTCATACCCTTTAAATTACACTGTTGGTCTTGCATCATATTCCTGGGGTCACTGAGTAACTGAAGCGTAAACATCCTTATTCACTGCCACAAGAGATCAGGGATAAAATTGTGCAAGACAGGTCAGAGCAGCCCACTCTAACAAGAAATGAAAGCCTGGACCTGCACCCAGCTCTGAAACTTGTGCTATTGAACTGCCATAATGACATACTACATCCCATTAATCTGTAATTACACACTGACAGGTACTGTCAATCTAATACCATATCCATTCAGCAGAACTAAATGTACCATTTCTGTCCCCAACACTGTTCCTATGACTAAAATTCTTCCAAATAAAGTTAAATGTGGGATTTAATGGACCAAGGAAGTGTCCAAATTTTGAATTAAGAAGGAGAGAGATTGGAGTGTTTATAGCCTCACCACATCTGTGACTGTAAAGCCTGAGAAATCAAAACGACTCTGCAGGAGAATGTGCAAGCACAGAAATCATCTGCTAATGTCCATAGTAAACTTGTAGTTTCTTCGCACAAAGTCCCCCTGATACAACCAACTTTTTGTTACCTACATGTGCTCACTACACGTGTGAGAGACAGTCCTCCTCAGTGTTATCCTGCCCGAAGCTCCCCTTGCTACCTATTACGCCCAGCCCCAAAGCATGCCACATTCCCTGATGGTTCATCTTACTGATCTTAGTAAAACAAGAAGGGTCAGCGCTCTATCAGCCATCCACAGATGAGAGAGAACCAGAATCTTAAGATGAGACATGAGGCAGAGAACAGCACAGTCCAGTGGATGGAAACCAGCCTGGTATTCCCCATCTCCTTTCTCCATTCAGACCGCAAAAAGACACCCCCTTTACACACTGTACTTCTGCCAAAGTTATTGTCCAGTGGTTGCTGCCTTCTGTCTGCTGGTGGAAGCATTCATGCAAGAACTTTTGGGTCTGCTTTGGGTAAAATCCATCAAGACAGATCAGACCAAAAACTGCAAATTGTTTACAATGAACTGATAGATTCAGCTTCCCGCTGACTGCCCTGCTGTCAGATCCCAGCGGGATCATCACCAGTCCTGAGAAGCAGCAATGAGTAGTGACATCCTAGTTGGCACAGCTGGAGCCAGAAGGGGACATCTGGTAAGAGCTGTAGACCTCATTCCAGGAAAACATGCCTGCTTGGGGGAAGAGAAGGAGTTGTCCAAGTGCTGCTGGGAGCAGAAATTCTATCAACCAAGAGCACACAGAGTCTTAAATGACAGCAGGAGGCCACATACTCTTCTGAACTGTGGGGCCGCCCCACGGCTGAACTCAGGCACAGCACCCGAACTAGTTGTCCATGCACTCTGCAGCCAGTGGTGACAGGTATCATCTGAGCACGACTTACCCACCTTAAAAAAGGCATCTGAAATAGCTGTACTGCAGCACTTTCTGTCCAGGATGCTTAAATTTAGACAGCTAGAGACAGATGAGGTTAATTCTACTTTGATGAACTGAGCCCTGCCACGATGGGATTCAGTACTCAGGGCTGCAGCAAAATATCTACATCCACTGAGTGACTTCAGGTTGCCTTCCCAAAACTACTTTAAAATGTATTATGACATGCAATTTCAGTGCAACTCAACAACTTGCATAGCTGTTTATGTTTTGAAAGCATTAAAGAATTTTTAAATTGCAAAAAAAGAACCACAAACACAAATGTCCCCAATGTTCTTTGTAATATGCCACCTCTTCAGCATTACACAGCACAGCAATCACTCCAGAAGAGAATGAGATCCCCTAACCACTATAAATGCTGTTCTTGAACATTGTTTTCTGTCTTTCCTGCTCTCATGCAACCGGTAACTCTAGACTACCCCATGCCCAGGAGAGAATTCAGTAGAAACTGTTGCCTGTGATAGGACTGATACTTTGCCAATAGCTCAAATACGGCTATTGTCAAAATTAACCCCAGGAAATGAGTTTGATGAGTACACCTGGTTATTTAAACAATGATGTTCCTTCTCTCTTTTAATCAGCTCAAAATCTTAGGACTTTCCTTTTATTTTTTTTTTTAATCTATCCTTGGTATTCACAGGAAGTACATAAACAAGGTGTTTAGAGCACCTGCAATACTTGGCCTGCAAATTTTCACATTTGGGATGCTTGCAACTGTCTGCTCACTTCAAGTGCTGTGGTCAGAGTTCAGCATCCACTAAAGCCCTAACAACTAAGGAACAACCAGACACATGATTCTGTCAGACATGGGCATCAAAGTTTGCGGCACACAAATTTAGCAGCTACTTAAGACTGAGTAAGGGAGTTGCCATTTAGGTGGGGGTCACAATAACCAGGTCAGGAAAAGGTGGACACCTTGCACAAAGGGAACATGCCTGCAGCACCAGGTATCTACCTGTAAGGAAGGACTTGTTAAAGAATGAGAGATGGTGCTGCTGAGTGCACACGGACCATGGCAGCTCAGACACCCGGTTGTCCTGTAGCTGTTCCACCTTCTAGCCAAGACCTAACGTCTAATCTAAAGTCTTCTCACTTGCAAGCTGACTTGCCCATCTGTATGGTGTGGAGGGACCCTCTATACCATTCCAAACGTGCTCCCCCAGATGTACTGACTTACAGCAGAGTGGCTGACTGCCAGCAGTCTCATCACAGCAGTTCCTGCTCCCCAGGTACACAATTAAAGCCACCTACATCCTTGACCAGCCTCTTTGACAAAGTTTGACAAGAGGCACGCAACATCTCCATGTGTTTGGTTTTTTGTTATAAAAGGAAAGGTGTTAAATCAAAAGGCCTTCTGCAACTCAGATCACACAGCATTGGCCGCTAACAGAGAACATCAAGGAAACTGCCACCATTTGCTTGCTCTCCAGGAAAAACAATGATTATCAAGTGTTAAAAGGCAAAATATTTTATTGCTCTATATATATACACACACATTAAAGCTACATTATATAACAAGCTGTCTGACTTACGTTCTTAAAGAACAAAGGTAGCTACAGCACAGAAAAATGAGGATGTGGAACCCAAAGACATTTACTTTCTTCCCTTCTCATAGATGTAATTTCATTTCATTTTTGCTCAAAAAACAAACAAAAAAACCACCCCCAAAAACACAAAAAGCCCCACCCAGATCTGTAAAGTTTAGCTGCCAAACAAGTTTTATGCCGTTTAGGTCTTCCTAGGTCTTACAGTCTTGAGCAACCAACCCAAGACTTTAAGTGGCATAGAAATCTGCTAAAAAGAAATTAAAAAGGCATATTCTCCAATGTGAAAGATATTTTAAAGTATCTTAAAAATGATAATAAAAACATATCTGATCATTGGTCCTACTTGAAGACTATGGAATACATTTCTCAACACATAAAGCTAAATACTGGAAACTTTAAACTGCCTAATTTAGCAGGTATAATCACTACATAGGATTATGATTTCTAGTATTGGAAAGGAACTGTTAAAATAGCAGAAAGGGCACATTGGGAACCATTCAAGCTAAGGTTCAGCAAAATGCAAACTGAAGCTGAATTTTATTTTTTTTTTTTTAATAAAGAGTAATTTGCTACTGCCACAAATTCATAAACCACATGGTACTTTGTCATTTCAAATCCTCCATGAAAGCACCACAGTTTCCTACAATGCACAGCAGAAGTCATCAAAAATTAATGGCTAGACACAGGAGCTACTGAATGAGTGTCTTCAGCCCATGTTAACCAGAAAGTCTAAGTGATCCTAACACTTTCTCCTGGAAATCTTTTAGGCCTGCTTGTATTTTTTTGACAACAGAAATAATGTACTTCCACTCAGAGAAGCAAATCCTGGCAAATATAAATCAATACATTAGTATCGGGACAATCAAGCTGGCCTGACATACAGAAAATAAGGAAGAAGCCTGCGACGTCCCTGATTTATATTCTACAAACAGAAATCAAAGGTCACCCAACTCCTAGCACAATGTCATATTGTATGTGTTAGCAACAAGGGCACAGACAGCTAAGCAAACATTTTTAGAATTAGCAGACTGTGCTAATTGAGTATATATTTGCAAAATCAATATAATATACCATAAAAAATGCTGTCTTTGGATGTGGACCATGTACATGGTTACTTTCTCCTGACAGCAGGGTCACAGCAAGAAGGTGTGGTAGGAAGTACAGAGACCATGACTGATATAATCATGTAGCAGCATTGCCAACTCTCACAAATAAATCACAGATCACAGCACTTAGCACTTTCAGGACATTGCTAGAGTCCTTGATGTGAAGTGAGTAGCTCTTTCAGCTCTATTATTTTTATGCCTGCTAATTCAAGCAGGGTTCTGTGCAGGACCCTGAAGCAAAATACTCCCCAATTATCTGATATGGGGTTTTTGGGGTTTTTTTCCCTCCACAAGGGACTATGAAAGATCTTTTTCTACATCTTAAGACGCAATTGTTCTCACCACATTCAATCTCTGGAATTTCTTCATCTGCAGCTTCTCCACTTCTCTCAGTTTTCCTGCAGCATATTTTTTTATTCCATACACCAAAGGGCTATACAGGACGAAGTGCAAAGTCAGGGGAAGATAAACACAAAAAAACCCAAAATCATAAGGAAGGTGGGTGACACATTAGCATTGAAGAAAGAATAACAGAGGAGTCACTATCTCAGCACACAGGGAAGTTTATGAAGGTGAATGCATTTTTATGTGCACTTACAATCACACTGATGACTTTCCCTTCCTGCGAAAACAGCACAAGAATCAAAAGAGAAATTAAATTCAAGATAAATTTTCTTGGTCTTTTAAGGTTGGTTTTGTTGGGTTTTTTTAGAATCTCATTATTCGGTGTGATTTGATCTCTTCAGATCAGCAACGTTGTATGGAGCCGAACTCCTGTCTCCAAGTAGCCAAGGACAGCTTCTACCCTCTTTCATAGCAAAGAGGGCATCTGACCCTATCTGAGAGATGCATCCCAATTGTAACCAGGCCAGAAAGCTCCACTCTCCTATTTGCTAGTGCAAAAAGTCTCTCATTTGCAACCAGCAAAAGACCTTCAGAAGAAATACATTTGTAGATACATAGTAGAATACCACAAGGAAAGTTCAGCAGATAAAGACATTGTGAGGAGGGGAAGAAGGGTGAAGCAGCAGTCTGCTTTCATTAAAAACCCTCTTAAAACATTGCACAACCAACCAGGTGAAGTCATGAAATGAGCACTTCACACTACTGGAGTTGCTCATTCAAATGACCTTATCTACAGCTGTGGCAGAGCAGCGTACAAACATGAGACCTGTCCAGTTTGCTATTAAACCTCATGCCCACTGTGGTGGGTTAACCTTTTTAAGAGCCAAATGCCCACCCAGGTGCTTGCTCACTCCCTCTTCTCAGCAGGATGTGGATAAAACAGTAAGAATTGGAACAAGAAAGCCTGTGGGTCAAGATAAAGACAGAGAGATTGCTTATCAATTACTGTTGCAGGCAAGACAGACATGACTTGAAGAAAATTACAAAATTATTGACAAGTAAAATAGATTTGGGTAGTGAGAAACAAAGACAAACATTAAAACACCACCTCTTCACTCCCAGGCTCAACTTGACTCCTTTCCTCCAGACTCTACTCCCCAACCCAAGCAGCACAGGGGGATGGGGGCTACAGTCACAGAATCACAGAATGGTTTCGGTTGGAAGGGACCATAAAGATAATCTAGTCCAATCCCCCTGCCAAGATCTTCAACTTTATCAGGTTGCTCAGACTTACCTGTCTTCCAGTAAGACTGTCATCGAGTCTTACCTTGAATGTTTCCAGGGATGGGGCATCTACCACTTCTCTAGGCAACCTCTTCCAGTGCTTCACCACCCTTCATCATAAAAATTTCTTCCTTGGATCTAATCTAAACATGCCCTCTTCTAGTTTAAAATCATTACCCCTTGTCCTATTGCTACAGATCCTACCATCTCTCTTATAAGTCCCCCCTAAGTATTGAAATGTCGCAGCAGAGTCTCCCTATAGACTTTTACTCAGGATACACCAACTCTCTCAGTGTGTCCTCATAGGATAAGTGCTTCTTCCCTCTGATCATCTTTATGGCCCTCCTCTGAACACACTCGAACAGGTCCATGTCTTTTCTGTGTCAAGGACCCCACAACTGGACACAGTACTGCAGGAGGGATCTCACCAGAGCAAAGTAGAGGTGCAGAACCACCCACCACCCCTTCAATCTGCTGGCCACGCTACTTTTGATGAAACACAAGATGCAGTTGGCTTTATGGGCTGTGAATACACATTACCAGGTCACATCCAGCCTTCTATCCACCAGTACCCCCAAGTCTTTCTCCTGAGGGCTGCTCTCAATCTTTTCATCCCCCAGCCTATATTGATATCAGGGGGTATCTCGACCCACCTGCAGGACCTTGCACTTGGCCTTGTTGATCGTTATGAGGTCCACACAAGCCCAATTCTTGAGTTTATCCAGGTCTCTCAACAGCATCCTGTCCCTCATGTGTGTCTAATGCACCAGCTTGGTGTCATTTGCAAACTTGCTGAGGGTGAGATATGTTGTTGATGAAGATATAGGGTCAGTATGTAACAGTTCCTCTCTGCTTTTCCTTCCTTCTCACACCTTTCCTGTGCTCTGATGTATTCCACAGACAGTAGTTCCCTTTGGGAACATCCACCTGCTCCTGTGTGGGGTCTTCCACAGGCTGCAAAGTAATACCTGCTCCACCTTGGAGCACTTCCTCCTTCTTCCCTTATCTTCATACTCCCTCTGTGGTTTCTCACTCTCTTTTTCCCCTCCTTCTCTATGTGGTGGTTTTTGCCCTTTCTTAAATACTTTTAACAGAGGCACCACCAACCTAGCTGATGGGCTCTGCTTTGGCATGTAAGTGCTCCCTTGAACATCTCTGGGGAGCAAATTTTATCTCAGACAAAGCAGCATAAATAGACAATCAAAAAGCATTCTAAAAGATTTCAAAACAGCACAAATATTTTCCTTTAAAAACAAAACCAAAAAGCTATACTGCAGGTTTTTCAAACTTCAAGCAAATTAGTTTTGTCGCTGCCTATAATCAGAATGCAGTAAGTATAAAGCGTTGACAGCCAAACAGGATTTAAAATAAACAAAAATAAATTAGAACCATATTTTTCATTTCAGGAACACATCCTGCCAGAAGACTACAGCTGTTCAGTTGGCCCAGACTAGATAACTGAAACACACAGTCCCTGGGACACACACCATTGTCAAACCAACACAAAACATCGTGGCTAACCATCAACACAAAGAGAAAGAAACAGCAGCAACCAAAACCTAAAATAAGAAGTAAAAAACAAAATTTAAAAAGTACAAGGCATACAGAAGCCAAAATGCTGAACGTTGTCATTCATTGTTAAAAACTACCAAGAAATAATTAACACTGAGAACTATATTTCTGAAACATTTTTAATTAACTTCTCATTTGAAAAATGCTCTTATGCTCCACTCCCATGAGAAGACCGTCCCCAGCACAAGCTGTAACTGCTGCAACGAGGTAGTCTTTATAGAAAGAAAACACCAGGCATAAAACCCAGGTCAATGATGAACCTTTCCCCTCTATCCCCAGAAAGAACATTCCCCTAGAAACCCCACTTCTCTCCTAACAGCAAGGCTATAGCTGTTCCAAAGAGTTACAAGCCATCACCGTGTCCCAAAGCAGCATCTTAAGAAAATTCAAAGCAAAAATTTTTCAAACTCACTCCATCTTTGCTTGCTTAAATTCCTTATCATCCCCATTCTTGCTCAAAGGTCCGAAGCCATAAAAGTGAGTCCTGCTGAGGTGGTCCAAAGCTCATCCACTGTGATTTTATGACAGAGCCACCATTAATGGAATGGCATTCCCCTTTGCCTGCTTATCTTCCTTTTCTCAGCACACAGAACAACTCATCAGAACGTGATCCCGAGAGGTTTTGATGTCAGCATTTTAGTTTATAGCAAAACCTCAGCAGTTTTGGCAAGTACTTGTATGTGGGGACAGACAGACTGTGTCAGGAAGAACCCAGGGCCCTGAGCAAAGCACAGCAGAGAACATTTAGCACCTCCCTGCAAAGAAGCATAGGAATCTACTACTCAGAAATTTACTGTAGGACTTGAGGATCTGTGCTTCAAAATCCCTGTCTGGCTAGGGGCAAGTCACCTGGGTCCCTGTTTTAACTCCCCGTCTGCAAGATGGAGGCCCTGATCTCTCCTCCTGTGCTGGGCTGTTGTAGTAACCTATCAGAGGCTGTACAGGATTTAGACACTGCAGTTAAAGGGGCCATGTTAGCACTTAGGAGAGACAGATTCAGCAAACCCTTGGGGGAGGGAAGGAAAGCATGCCTCTTAAGCACCTAAAAAGATTAAAGAGCACTAAGTCTGACTAGAAGCCAAAGGGAACTGCACTCTTAAATCATTTAAGCAGTTCTGAAAACCATTCCTTAATTCAAAGGTTTAAGCACCGTTTCTGTAGCACTTTAAAGAAGGAGCAGTACCAAAGAGCAATGGACCTGCTACAATTTAGCACTGCCTGGACATCTGCTGAAAACATACTTTTTGTGCAAGGATGACAAGGCTTTGGTGAACATGCAAATGCTGTCAGCGTGGAAGGATGATGAGGACACACCAGAGAGAGGTTTTAAGAATCTTACCCATCTCTCTTTTCCTCAGCATAATGCTAAGCATTTGCAGTCAAATTTTAAATACAGTGAGCCCCAAGATATTCAGTCAATAAACATGACTGAAGATCAGAACTTAATCCTGTGAAATAAATACAAACTATTATCCTGTTTGCATTTGGCAGATCAGGCCTATAAATGTGTGATGTTCAATTAACCAACAGCTTTGAATATTCATTAGCACCTTAAATAATCCATGCCATTGCACGTAGCATGCTACTATTAATTTTCTTACTATGGTGCAAGCTTCCAAAAAATACCCAAAACAACCACTCCAAAAGAAACCACACACACAACTACACAGCCCCCACACACCCCTAAAATAAAAAACACACACATATAAAAACAACAAACACCATAACCACACAACACTGAGAAGCTGATTATATGGTCAGTAGTTTTTGGTCAAAGAAAATGGCATGAAAGCTGCTCTCCACAGCAGATCTGAACAGTTCCACCAGGAAAAGAATCCAAACATTTCACTTGTATTCAGCAAACCAAAGGGACTGGGTTGCAAACTGCCCTCAAATTGTTAAAACTGTGTGAGCTGTGGTGATGATTCTAGAAGAACAGTGTCCCAGATCTTCAGAGCATGTTCTAGTTCTCCTTATAGTCACAGGAGAGTTAAGGTCACTACAGCTCTTTTAGTGTGTGGATCATTAGTGTTTGGTTTTCTTCCCCCCACCAAAAGCTATGTGCAAAACACACTGTTTTTAGCTCAAACCAGAGACTGTCACTAAGCACTGGAGTTCAAGCTCTGCTGTGAGCCAGTGGACACTCATTCCCAAATCAGTAAGAAGCAAAATTGCAGCTACTCAGAGAAGCTTGCTAACCCTGAAACCCAAAATGTTCTGCTTAAATTGAGGTGTGAAGGACCTAAGCACTGACACAGCCTTCAAGAGAAATCAGAGCCAGGACAGAACAAAGCTGGACTATATTATGAAGATCTGACATACCAAGAATGATTCCTCCCTGCAGCATCTCAAGCTGGTAATGGGAGGTAGGGACACAATCAAGATGGCACTAGTATCTCCCCTCCATAGTTTTCATTTGACCTTTAGTAGATCCCAACAGACATCTCTCCCATCTGTGCTGGATTCACTGTGCCTTTTCTGTCTTGAAGACAGCCAGGTAGGGACAAAAGCCAAAGTCAAAACATCTGTCAGCCTCTGCTACCTACAGTAGAGAGTGGCTTTTTGCTTGAGAGACCACAGCACTGCAAAAGCATTGGCAGGAGGCCTAGATCTGCCAGGGTCTGTAGCTGGCTGAATGAGAGGGGCACATCTGACAAGGGCAAACATTTCCAGGACACTAGCTCCAAGCAAACAAATGGGCTTAGGGACAAAAAAACAGTCACCCAGGAATTGCACTGAGCAATAGGGGGACAATTCTGAAAGGGAAAGATGAAGCTGCAGCAAGATGAAAGGGAGCAGGATGGTTGGTGTTATGCAGCAGAAGACTGGCAGCATATCTGAGATTTAAAATTAGCCTTGTGCCGATTTAACCAGCCTCGGCTGCATTTCAGTTCTCACACAAACACCCTGGATGCACTCGGCCAAGGACAACCCCTGCTGTGGGCATCTAAATCAGACAGAAGCACTGCCTTCCATGTGCTCCTTCTGTCTGTCCCGCCTGTCACCCTGCAGCCATCAGTCCCTACACAACACATAGCCACTCATGCTGGAGGAGATACCCAGAAGCGAGAGTGACTAGAGATGAGGCTGGGGAGGAGGAGAGCTGGCCAAGTATTTGCCTCACGCTCCTTTCTCCAGGGTACCCTCTCATTCTTGAACAATAGGAAAATCCCCTACGTGCCCTTCTTCCTATCTCTGCCAGCCGAGATCACAAATCAACCTTGTCTGAGTGGCACAAGCAGTCATCCAAGCCACAGTGGGTGCATTCATCTGAGTCCACATCAGCTCCTGCACACAGAAAGCACTGCTAGTAATCAATAAGAATAAAAAGGAGAAGATTGACCGGCATATGCAAGGACTAAAACACTGAGACAGCAATTTTCAGGCAGGAATGCATCCCCCTTCCTCCCCTCTTTTCCATCCCTGTTCCTGTTATACTTTTATGTGCCTATCACTGCAAACAAAAGATATATGCCAAGCTAATGAAATGCCTGGGCTGTGGTATGTGGGTGTATAAATGAGCCAGCACGGCCCCTGTGTGCATGGAGTAACTGCAGGAAACACATTTCCAGACCTGTCAAGACTCATTTCTTTTAGAAAGAATAAAAGATAGCTGACTTATTTTTCCCCTTCAAGCAAGAAAAAAAAAAAGAGAAAGGAAAATGTATTAATAACTAAAAAGGAGAAATTTCTGACAGGTGCACTCCTTCCTATCATTATTAGTATGATGGATGTGCTGGGAGACCCCAGCTGCTCATACAACGTGGTGCTGTGCAAACTGAGAGCATGATGCAGTCACCTCCTGGCAGTAAGACACGAACAAACAAGAGAGAAAAGAAACATTCAGGGGGATAAAGAGATCTGCCCAAAAGTGGCACAACAGACCTGCAGCACAGCCGAAGATCCTAGCTGCAGGAAATCCAAATTTCCTATTTATTCCTTGAATTTGTAGCTGAGAGAGACTCTGCTTTCAAGCAGTTATCTTGTTTAGCTGCCTGATCTCCTCTCAAAGGTTGCCCAAGCTCCTGGTAACACTGCAGAAGCTGAGAGAGCAAACATCCAAGATGTAGCAAGGGACAGAGATGCACTCTGTGTGATTATGAGGTCCAGGTATTTTCCTCAATTCATGTATAAAACCAAATGACTTGGCAGGCTGAACTTTCTTTCACAAAAGCCAGGCACAATCATCCTCAGTGCTCACTAGCCACCAAGCATTTCTGTGAGTGGAGAAACTTCCATAGAATCATAGAATCATTTAGCTGTGGAAGGACCTTTTAAGACTGTCAAGTCCAACCATTAAACTAACACTGCCAAGACCACCACTAAACCATGTCCCTACACACCACATCTACATGGCTTTTAAATGCCTCCAGGTGTGGTTCTCCACCACCTCTCTGGGCAGCTTGTTCCTGTGACTGACTGTGACGAAGTTTTTCCTAATATCCCATCTAAACCTCTCTGGTGCGACTTGAGGTCTTTTTCTCTCTAACTATTACTTGTTACTTGGGAAAAGAGGCTGACATCCACCTCACTACAACCTCCTTTCCAGGTAGTTGTAGAGAGCAGAAAGGTCTCCCATCAGCCTCTTCAAACTACCTGAGTTTCCTCAGCTCCTCTTCATGAGACTTGTGCTCCAGACCTTCCACTGACTCTTCTTTGGACATGTTCGAGCACCTCAATGTCCTTCTTGTAGTGAGGCATCCAAAACTGATCACAGTATTAAAGGTGCAGCCTCACCAGTCCCAAGTACAAGGGGACCATCAGTTTCCTAGCCCTACTGGCCACACTATTCCTGATAAAACCCAGGATGCTTTTAGCCTTGGTAACCTGCGCAAAATGCTGGCTCATGTTCAGCTGGCTGTCCAACAATATCCTCAAGTCCTTTTCCATCAGGCAGCTTTCCAGCCAATCTTCCCCAAGCCAGTTGTTGTGACCCAAGTGCAGGATCCAGCACTGAACCTTGTTGCACCTCATACAGTTGGCCTCAGCCCATCAATCCAGACTGTCCAGATCCCTCTGTAGAGCCTTCCTACCCTCAAGCTGATCAAAAATCCCACCTAACTTGGTGTTGTCTGCAAACTTACTGAGGGTACACTCGATTCCCTGATCCAGGTCCTTAACAAAGATATTAAAGAGAAGTGGACCCAGACTGAGCCCTAGGGAACACCACTGGCTGCCAATCATGTTTAATTCCATTTACTACAGCTCTTTGTGTCCAGACATCCAGCTACTTTTTCACTTATTAGTCATTATACTCATCTATAACTGATCTTGAACAGCAGTGAGCAGCATCTCTAACCCCACTGGGAAGCACTGATATTTTCCAGTATATAACCTGTCATTTCAGGGCCCAAAAGATCCTATCATCACTCCTAAGTCCAACGCTCCTGTTCCACACCCTCTGCATGTGGTCAAAGCACACATGTCAGGGCTAAGGAACAATCTGTCACCACATCATCTATGTTTTGGCTCAGACAAAACATTTCCTGACTTCACCTCAAAGGCACAGGTCAGAATCTGCTTGACCACAAAGCAGAGGCTCCCAGGATGCTGACAGATTGAACAACTATAATGTCATCAAGTCCAAGATCCAAATGAAAGAACTGCCACACTGTGGCTCCCAGTTGTTTAGAGAGTACTCTGAACACAGACAATTGACAACTCCAGCTACTACAGACATATTCATTTAGCACGAGTGATGTAAATTTGTTCCTTCTCATCCAGAGCTCCCAGGTTCACTGCTCAGGGTTGTGTCCTTTTTTTAGGAAGAAGCAGACCTCAGAAAGACAACATCTATGTTTTATGAAGATCAACTACTACCAGAGTTGTGCAGAGTAGTAGTCAACCAGAAGGTAATTTCTCTTCTGAATTAATTTTATGGGGACAAAGGATTCTTTTCCAGTACCTTGAAATGTTAAGTTGTAATTCTTGTTGGCTCTCTAATACTTAAGTAGACCACAGTTCTTGTCAGACCCAGGCTTAAAGCAATGAAGAGTTAGGGTAGGCCTAGATCAAATTGATGAAATCAGTCCGTCCAGATCTGCAGATCTGCCTGCTCCCTATATCCTAGGTTACTCAGCCAGTGCTGCACATGCATTTCACTGTGGACTTCCTAAAGTCACCTATAAGGATATACTTACATCTTTGGAGGTGCTCAGGGATTCACTCTCAAAGAACACAGATTTGTGTGCTGCCGTGTGAAGCATCTGATTTTTAACCTCAGTGATCAGTTGATGCTCCTGCAAGTCATCACTGATGCTGACAGTTGTTTTCCGAGATGCAGCCAAAAATCCAAGGCTAGTCCGAATAGTGAACTGCACATCCACCACATGTGAAGAGCCAAGAAAATCAATCCTGATGTAGGAAATCCCCCTGGGATTTTTTTTTTTTTTCAAGATTAGGACTAAATGCTGGGGAGCAACTCAGAATCTTTCTGTTCCCCTGTTCAGATTTTACATGGGTTGCAGGAGACTGATTTACGAAATCCTCCATACTGAACTTAAATGAGGAATGCAACATAACCATCTTGGGAGTGGGCAGACATAGTTACTGCTCAGACAAAGCTTTTCTGTTTGAATACCTTAACCATCCTCTGCCTGAGTCCAGTAGTGCCACTTTTCTCATATGCAATGTGAGACTTAAACAAGGTCATATGGGAAAAACAGAAACATAAAAATATTAGGCTGGGGTTTTTGCATTACCCGCACAGCAGCTGTTCTCTTGAAGCTGTTTTCTCTATTAAGTTCCTCCCACAGAGGGATTCCCTGGTAGTAAAACTATTAAGTAAGAAAAAGTATCTATTTCAAGTGCCACAAAAACACAGGACTTTCATACAAGTGGTAAATTTCCAAGGACAGAATGATGCTGTGTGTTCTCCAGTAGGAAGTCCTCAAGGTAGATTTCTTCAGGGTTTCTATCACAGCCCAGGAGTCTAACCCTGAAACACCAGCAGGAACAAAGCAGGTTTTCCCCATCCACCCCACGTGCACACAGTCTGTCTCTCACACAGAAACATTCACTTGCTTTTCTTTCAACAATACAGAGAAAAAAACCCCAAAAACAAGCAAAGAAACACCCCATCAACCCAAACCCAAGCAAACAGCCAAGTTTCCCAACAACGTTCACAGTGGACAGTTATGCAACCCTTCCCAGGACACGGCAAAAGACGGTCTCTGAAACTAGCTAATACCTGATTTCCCCCGTGTAACATGAAACAATGGGATTCTGTCTTCTTTTTACATCTGCTACACATTAGCAATGCAAGGGGAAAGGCAAATAATAGGAAACAATATTTTCTTTTATTTATGTCAGCTGGAAAGGATTCTCTTCTGAAACACCTTCAGGGTAAAGTTTTGGTAATAAGAATAAAGAACACCATCAAAGCTACAGAGTTCTCCCTCGCCTCTTATGCTTTCCCATCCTTTTCCAACCTGCTGATCGCAGATTTAGGGAAATGGTTGTTATTGCTTTTATTATTAGAGCAGTACCTGGAGGACTTGGGTGAGATCACCACCATCGCACAGTACACAGGCAGGGTGCAACATTAGTACATCACTGGGAGAGGAGGCAAGAAAACGCAAGGTACTGTGTTTCCACATAGCCCTCCTATCCTTGGGACTGTGCTCCTTTCTTCTACTACATAATTCATGTAATTCCTTAAAAATAGAGGTTGTTTGGGTTTTTTTTTCCTAGGCTATCAAGCACATACTTACCCACTACCTTCTGCACAGAGACCAAACTTGCCCCCTTTTGCCACCTTCCTCTAGTGTTTCTCATTCACCTCTCTCACCTTCTCAGTCATTTTCTTACCTCATCTTCTGCTCAGCTTTGACCCTATGTGGCTTTACGCATTCCAAGGGGCCTCAGAAAGCTTGCCACCACTCTACACTCTTGAGGTTGTTTCTTCTGAGCAATAATGTGCACAATGGCACACTTCTTTTAAGAAGGATCAATAGATCTAACAAAACCAAATGTGCACCTCTTGCTTTTTGAGGAATCTGATTTGTAGAACAGATGAACTACCACCACTACAGAAGGTTACCATGGGAGCTAGTTGGTGCTCAAAAAACCACAAAACACGCCCTCCCCACTCCCTCACCCCCCATTTTTATTTGTTCAACTACATGGAAAGGACAGAGCCCAGTTTAATAGCTTCACTGTGGCTAATTTCTGTCTGTATGATACTTGACTGGGAGTCCAAGCTGCCACTGAATTCCTACCTGTGTAAATGACTCAGTGATTCTGGGTGAGCACCTGAACTTTTCTTCCTCCATTTTGTCTGTAGAACAGAGGTGATTGCATCTGTCACAGAATTGCCAGAGATACAACTCATCTGAGTTCATAGCACCCTTTGAGGTCTTCAGATCAAGGGTACTGGAAAGCACACACTGCTACAGTTATAAGAGACATGCCCTTGCATCACCACATGCTGAAGACCTATCAATCACTCACGGAAATGGTGCCTTCCCGGCACTCCTGTCCTTTAACATTTGCAGCTCTGAACTGTCTTGTTTACATATGATTTCAACCTATTCTTTCCCTCTCTTCCTGTTGGAAGCAAGTATCTAGGTACAGCTTTTTTGTTTGTTTGTTTTGATGAAAGCAAAGAAAAAGTCCTCATTTCACAGCGACCTATTATCCCAGACAGCCTTTGCCAGCAAGGCAATCAGCCAAAGAAACACAGAAAAGCACTGTTTGTGCCACTCCTATCAAGGAAATAAGCACCAGACTCAGCCACGAAGGCAGCCTCCACTGCACACATTAAATACAAGAATGTTCTTGCAAATCCTGATGTCCGAGCCAAATTTTATGCCTGTGGGAAGATTCTGTAAGGCATGAGACTACACAGAAATACAGAGTTACCACCCTGCAGAATTCTCGCTCTCCTGCTGCAGTGATTCCTACAAGGCTGGTTCCTTCACACACAGGCAGAAAAAGCAAGATACAAACCAGGCTTGCCTGCTGGTCTCCATACCTCACCCTCTGCAAACCCAAGAACCACTTCCACCCATGTGTCAGAGTCCACTCGCATGTTCCAAACACATTTCTGATATGAAAAAGGACACTTAGTATTTTCTACTGTGATTACACCCAGCAGCTCCAATTAAGTTCAACACCCTGTCCTGGTAGGCACAAGACAGGCACATGCAGTACGAGACAATTTCTGTACCTGGAAACTTGTGAGAATCCCTCTAGTTTCTGTGAGGTGAAGCCCCAGTATGCTGATGACAGTTTTTATCTTCTTGCCTGTGAATAACGTATAGCCTGCAGTGCCCAGTACTGACTGAACCACCCCCTAACCTGGGAAACAACCCACCGGTCCAGCTGCATGTCTGCAGAACCACGTTCCAAAAACCTCAGGGCAAAAAGAAGATAAAGGCAGAAGCTGAAGCACTCAAAGGAGATAGTGAGAAAACAGAAAAAGGCACAAAACCTGAACAGACACAGAGCAAAGACTACCCTTGGGAAAGAATACTTGAAGAAAGAGTATCTAAAAAACCTGCCTGAGCCACCTGAGATCTTAAGTGGTTTTTAGCATTCTAGTTGTTATAATTAAAAAAAAAAATAAATGAGTGGCCAGGCTTCTTCCAGCTGCCTTCTTTTAGTAAACTTTTACAGGGTGGTTTCTGTGCCCTTCTCCTTTCCTGATGTTTATAACAACTCCTTTAATGCAGGTAAGGCATCATTTCTGTGTCAGTTAAGGTCACTTGTGTCGGCTCAGTCTTGTATCTCAAGGGTTTCAATTCATCATCACCAGCCCAGCCAGAGACTGGGATCATCCGTTTGCAATGGCTGTGAGCCTGGTTCAGAATCTCAATGCAGGGATACGCTTCGCCAAGCTTTCCCCTGGTGCACGTGCGAAAAGCGCTAGAGGAACATCCAGGCTCAGGCACATTCACGGTCACTGCTCGTGCACCTCCAGCAAGGCCAGCGTTTTTCTTCCAAGTCTCCACTGAGAAGCTAGCTCTTCTCTGGTGTATTAAGCTGTACTATACAGTAAAGAGACAAGGTATTGTTCCTTTGGGGTAAATTCTTAAAGACTGAATCAGCCAAGACAGAAAACGCTGTTCAAATGATCAAAGCCATCATCAGAACCATCAGGTTACAGCCTGTGTTCATCCTTAGCAGATCAGCACCACTCTGTTGCACCAGGTTGCTGTTCTCAAGTCTCAGTTTTTGAGATTTCAAAACCTGGTCAGTTGTTGAAATACACTGTCCAGACACACAAAGCAGCACAAGACAATTCCACATATTTCAACAGTTGCTATTTAAGAATTAATAGTAACTTAGTTGATTAGCATGATTAGAAGTGACAGAGAAGGAAGAAGGGGAAAGGAAGAAAAAGCGTGGAGGAAGTAAGAGTATGGCAAGTGTGATGCAGCTCAGCTGACAAACCTCCCTATTATAGCTATTTGGCCTCCTTGTCTAGTGGTGGTGCAGAGCTTCAGAGGCCAGCTGCTTAGCACAGCTGATAGGGAACAATCTACCCCCCTGTGAGGTACAGTATTGCCTTTGAAAAGCACAGCTGTAGTCTGACACATCTGCAGAGACTTTCCAAAAGCAAAAAGAGAAAAGATATTTGAAGAATTCTTTGTACTACATCATCATGAAAGGCTACTGTTGAAAGAGTCACTTGATAGAAATTAGTTAGTGCTGCCTCAATTCTCAGCTGGGCAGCAGACCTGAAACACGCCCCTAAACTTCACAATCCCCTGGCAGTGCTGGCCCACATGCTCGCTCTGCCCTGCTGCTGTGCAACATGATGCTTCTCACAATGATTCTTGTCCCAACAAGGATAAAACAAAAGGACTGTCAACAGCCCAGCCCACTCCTCTCAGAGGATGCCAGGTGAGCTCTTCACAAAGTCAGGTAGTGAACAGGACTGGGGAACTGAGGCAGCTTTAGAAAAACCACCCTCCTCAAAATGTGTGTTTTGTTGTCTTCTCTCTAAATGAGTCAGGTTGGTGCCCTGAGCAGGGAGGCAGCATGTGCAGTTCAACCAAACAACGGATGGAGATGCTCCTATGCCTTAAGGGTGCCAAGGCAACAGTGGCAGTAGCTAAAACAGGTGTTGCTATAAAAAAAAAAAGCTGTATCACAGAGCCACAGCCTTAATAAAGTACTATTTTACACTTATTTTGCGAAGGGTTTGATGACTAAACAAGTGGCAAGACCAGGTACACAAAGACTACTTGTCCTCCTTTGTCATGATGATTGATAATAATGTTAAAGTTAATGGTACTTTATTCACCCATCAAAATACTATTCCCCCCAGGGGGGTACAATGTGGCAAAGATAAATGAGGAAAAAAGAAGTCTAGTGCTGTATATTTGCTCCCAAAGTCTCCTGATTTATGCTGCACAGGAGGGATGCCTCGCACTGCGCTGACGTGTGGCAGAGTCATGCATCTGTTCAGTTATTTCAAATAGTTCAAAGACAGCTGCCTGCCTCATCAAAAGCCCCCGTGTGTACACTAAGAGTGGGAAAGGCCACATACATATAAAAGTGCATGAAAAATAACTCTTCAGGATATCACATCAGGTTTTATTACAGATTGTTGTGAACACAAGAGCCTGAGGAAAGTATGAGAATTAGAATTTAAAATTACTAGTGTCATTTTTCACTAGTGATCAGCAATTAGAAACTTCAGAGTTTTTACAGAGTCATAAAGGAGCCACTCAAATTCCAAAGATCTTTCCCCCATAATACTGGCATGAAATGAGGTTTAAAGGGGAGAAAGAGATTAGGTGCATGTAGACTTCCCCACTGCTTGGAAAGCGCTGATTAGTCGGCTCCTCCTATCACTAACTTTCTTCACCTTCCCATCCCAGCAGATTTGAGGAGCTACATGAACTTGGGCAGTCAGACTACTGGCATTAATCATCTTCAAGACTGCTCTCACTATAAAGAGAGGTACACTTGCAACACCTATCTTCATATTGCTATTATCTCCTGTGCTAGGAGCTATGTTAGTCAACAGCTACTAAACCACGTAGGTAGGTGTACAATAACCCTGGTCAAAGCTGGTACAGATGCTCAACAAATCTTTACCTACAGTAGTTTCTGCAACTTTGATAAATGTTGGTAAACTTTTTTTTTTTTTACTATAATAAGCATGAGAAGGAACAGCATTAAAAAAAAAGAGAATGAAATATCTATGAGTGGTGCCTAAAGGCAATGAAAAATGCAGTCTGTCTGAACTATTCAAATAGATCCAGTCCTCATCACTCAGCAGCCAGGAGGCCCCATTTATCTTGCATTAGGTTTTTATGGTGTGCTTTTGCCTTGAGCAGGACTTTCGAGCTGCGACTATCTGAATAGGAGAGATTTAAATTTAAAGAAGAGAGAGATTGTAAATGTGTCATTTAAGTCCTTTACAGACGTTATTGCAAAAGGTAATGCAATTCAGAAGCTGCCTCTTTCAAATTAATGCAGAAGGGAGAAGCCAGGCAAGCCCCCGCCACTGTTAAAAAGCTTTGGTATAGCAAGCGGGGGAGCACCCCTCCAAAAAGACCAGTATGTAAAACACAAGCCCCGGCTCGCCTATCCACAAGTTCATCCATTGCTGTCCAGGGGTATCTCAAACAACTCAGGTATAATGCTTGTGAGTAAGATTAGATTTCACAAGATAAAAACATGTAAGAAAGATTCATGTTGGTTTTTAGTGCCTGAGAGACCTGTCTGTATTTCAGACATTTGCAATGCCCCCAAACTGTGACTATCAGCACTTTTTGGGCACCTCAGAGTTGGTCTTTCAAAACTCTAACCTCATATCTATACTTTCCACATGCAGCATACACTGGGCACTTGTTGGAAAGAGACAGGACTGATGTCTACCTAGCAGTCATCTTATTAACAGTGGCAATCATAGTAATCATTCCCTAGAAAATCAGTCCTCAATGAAAGAGGATATATAGTCAGCCCAAATCTGGACACAGAAAGAACAGGTGGATAATGTCTTCACTGTTTTTATTATAAAGAGCCAAGTGTTAAATCTGTCATACAAGCTCAAAGCCTTCAAAATGGTTGCAAATCAAGAATTAAAACTAGCACTCACTCTCCCTAACTTCAGTTGAACTGATCATGACAAAGCTATGCATCAGCACCCGAAACATCCCTGTTAAATGTCACATTTCATGCCTGAGTGGCAGCACTCATTTTCTTTCTCTAAACCCAGGAGACAACAAGGTAGTAAGTGGTGCTGGGTATAAAGACAAAGAATACCAGAAGGTACTAGAGGAAAAATACATGGGAAGGGTCCAGATGTATTGGTCTCACATGTGTGATAAAGCTCTGGCTGCTGGTGACAATGCCAAGAACCTGTCGCAACTGAAAGGTATTGGTCCCATGGCCTGATTTCTTCCCCAAGTACCAGTTCCCACCTTTCATTTACTATTTAATAAAGGCATTTCAGTGGTTACACATCTCAAGCGAGAGACAAGGTGAGGTAATACATTGGTCTTGCTGCTGAACCACACCAGCAGAGCATTAGCATCTGGAGAACTGCAAAGCCTCAACCCGTGTTATCCTATTTAATGTCTCTGCTAAAGACAGTCCACGAAGAAATACCTGTGATGAGCAGTTCTCTAGAAACTGCAGAAGCAGCACAGAGGAAATTTGTTGTGATCGTTACCTGGATAAAACTATTGAAAGCAATCCAAAAATATGTGAGGACATCAACTGACGTGTTCCCTACTCTTTGAGATCAACCCCTTTGAACAAAAGCCTCCCCTTGTCTTTTCAATGAAGGTTGCTGTTTTATCCTTTTACCCCCCCTCTCCCAAATCAAAGACCAGATCGCTAGATCACTACTGACTGTACTACAGCTGGTATGAGTGAAGCTAAACTGCTTTATCCCAGTTAAGCATAAAGAAAATAAGCCCTCAATTTCATGTAGCACTTGTAGAGTGATACCTAGTATATGATTTTTCTGTGGTCTCTAATTTCCATAACCTACAGCTTTCCCAACCTTCTCTTCCATAACACAGAGGAGCCAAAAAATACCAATATTCTCTCAGATTTAGGAAAAGTTGAGTTTAATATACTATATACTTTTCGAAGGAAGTTGGGTATGAGAACTTAAATCAAGCGTAGCATTCAACTGGAGATGCAAATACGTATCTTCCATTCTTGGTATGATACAATATCACAGGTATTTCTTTATTTGTAATTCAGCAACAGCACAAAAATTCAAAGCTAAGGAGCAGACAGCACGATTGGGATTAACAGGCTTCTTTCCTGCACCCTCCCTCCCCAAAATCCTTGCTCTGTGACAATCAAGTAAAGTTGCCCATGTACTAGAACAGAAACAGAAGACATGGAAAGTGATTCTGCCGTTCTCCCCAAGGCTTTGCCCCACTGTCTTCCACAATGACAACACATCACAGAGTACTCACACTAGCTCCAAAAGGATGTTAGCCTTCCAGCAATGCTTCATCAAACAATTCCCCCCAGCCCAGATGTACTCTCTGTCCATGAGCTGGTATGTTTCCCATCTGAAGTTCTAGAAATTGGAGCCACTTAATTTTCTTATGGCAAGTTGGGAAAAAAGAAATTAATCTCATCTGCATTCTGGTCAATATTTAAATTTCCAATTATGCTGATTCAGTGATTAGATTATGCATCATGGGAATAACAGAACTAGCATGGACTGGAAGCAGCACACTGGCTTACACCAGCAGCTATACAACAACAGCACAAAAATGTATTATCACCTGAAAAGTCTTAGAGAGAAACAGATGACCGGCCCAACTCCTACTTATGCTTGTACTTACTGTGAAGGTATACTATCATACAAACTCCATCCCACACGTACTCTTCACAAAAAACACATGATTGTTTAAACTTATGCCCACAAGTTCCTTCCCAGAGGAGACTCATCTACTGGCAGACATGTACAGATTGCACCACCATCACTCACCACCAGGGCTCCCATCAATAGTGTCACACTTTACTTTCTCATATTTATTAAAACAAATAAATATATAAATCACAGCTCCTATTCTGTTCTCTGTGGCAGACCATAAATTCCTCTGTCATCAATTGATTTACTTGTCGTCAGCAACCTTGCTCTGACCTACATCCTCCCAGCGAGGATCCAGCAGTAACAAATCTGGCATACAGAAAATTCACTTGTTTCAATGAGAAGCAACTTGCTTCTCTACCATAAACAACACACACCTTTAAACCTTCAATAGGACTAGAAGACCTCAGCAATCAAGGGAGGACCATCACTGGTTAAAGGCAGATCTCAGGTATGCAGATGAAGAAAGCTCCTTATTGCTTCACTTAAAACAACGAAGCGACAGTTCAGTGAATCTGTCAATTAGAACTGGGAACATTTAACATCCTGGCATATACAAGGGACAACTAAAACCTGATGCAGCCTCTCAGTTTTCTACTTTTAAGTGTAATACATCAGTTACAAACAACAAATTGCTCAGAGTGATGAGTTGGGCATGGTATTTAACCAAAGAGTCATTAAACATCAGCACGCGGAACAATGTTCCTTGAAACAAGGAGCCGTAATTATTTCCCTCCTTTGAATAAGTCACAGCAGATAAAGATGAAAGGCCCTATATTTTCAGGGAATTTATTGCTACTTACTTAGTGCACAACTCAAGGCACTGAAAATGACTGGAGTCAGGAAGTTTTAAAGTCTGTGTTCTCAAAAGCAGAGCCACTTAAAACTGCCTTTTGCACATTTAGGACTAAAATAAAAGTGCACTCCACGGGCTATTGATTTATTCCAGCCAACTGCAACTTTATAGAACACGTCTCATTATAAAATGCTCGTGGATGTGCTCCTAGTTTGTGGTTCATTTACAGATGATTATAGCTCTGTTATTTCATACATCAGTGCTTTGTAATAAACAAAAGCATTGCCCTGGAGGGGCTTCAGTTTAATCCACATTTCTTCTAGTCATGTTCTGTTTGAAGATGGTGAGAAACTGTAGGAACTCCCCCCAAGGACAAGAGGCTTACAAGGGCACCCTATCAATTTTAGAAAGCTGGAACATCAGCTTGTCAGTGTGAGGCCAGATGATGAATGCTCTCCCAGGAAGAGGGCTTGCCATTTCAAGCACAGAAATGGCTGAAACTTCCTAGTTGACAGATCTCACATAACTGGCTCACGTCTGATCTGAGCCTCTGAACTGACTAGTTTATGTATCACAAATTCTTGAGATTATTCCCTCCCCACCCCCAAAACCAAGAAAATAAAAACAGCTTTTTCGCTAATGCCCAGGGAGTACAGGCTACTGCTGCAGATTAGAAAGCTCTACTGCTTTTTAGCTGGTCAGGATCCCAATCAAGATTTACCGCACAGGTGCCACATGCGATTCCTGTTCCGAAGTGCAGGGATGGGGCTTGCACAAGTAGTCTGTCCTTAGCTCAGCGGGGACATAAAGCCCAAAGAGATTTTACCTAGTGTGATAAATTGTGGTGAGGACGGACCTCGTGTTGCCAAGAAAACAGCCACCCCAGTTGACAAGCTCTGTGATCTAGGGTAAGACGTCTCTCTGAAATTACAGCAAAAGACTTGATCACATTTTGTTAAGTGTTTTTACAGCCTTAAACAGCAGGCATTACATAAATACGAAGGATACACTCTATAATTAACATATGCACTGTCCTATAAAAGCACTTCACACCACTAAAAGCCTAAAGAGTGTACCTGGATAATTATTTTTATATCACTGTAGGGTTTTATAATTTTATCCTTTTTAATTTCCAGTGAAAGCACTCCTCCCTTTTCTATTTCCCTTTCTCCATTTAATTTTAGTTGTGGTCTAAGTGCTGTTTTTAAGATGCAATAGATTTGAAAGTTAAGTGGCTCTCTACAATACAATGGCACAGTTCATGTAAAAAAATAAATCCAACAAAATACAAATTCCAGTAAAAACAGTTGGAAATCACCATTCAAAACAGAATACAGGACACCCTCACAGCTGTCTCTAGACCCCTGCATTGGAGCCACAACAAATAAACATGCATTTTATGAAACACCACGAACAGCAACTTACAATGCAAATCTCAGACAGCAAAGCCCCAAACTCCTAATTTTCTTCCATAATCCAATGGCTGCAACCAGCTCCAGCAAAGAAAATTTAGACTGAAATGCAAAATCATGTCGCAAAAGAAATAATGAAAACTAGCACCAAATGATGAAGTGGTAAGGAACTTTTCCTTCAAGCCTCTTTGGGAGCTTTCCCAAATTACTCACATGGGCTGCTGGTCGGAAAGATGTGTTGCTTTGTTGTTTGTTGTCATTTTGTTTTTTTTTTTTTTTTTTAAACTGTTCACTTGCCTCACAGCCCTCTTAAATGCAGTTCAGTAAGAGTGGATAAATCCAGATGAGCTCCATGATTGCCTAAGCTGTATTATATCCAAAATCAGCTAACGGTAGTCAGAGGAAAGCACAGTTTCCAGCATTTTTTATTCAAATCTTTCCAGTTTTTATATCCAATTG
Organism: Heliornis fulica; assembly: GCA_013399135.1. NCBI lineage: Eukaryota > Metazoa > Chordata > Aves > Gruiformes > Heliornithidae > Heliornis > Heliornis fulica. The sequence continues at coordinate 165,524 of VXBZ01010660.1, forward strand.
ACATGTGTGCATACACCCAAAGCACCACTGAGGGATAAAAAGTTGAAAAGGTCTCAAGACGTGGGTTGGTTTGGGGGTTTTTTATCACAAACACAGATACATGTGAGACATTGTACACAAAAAACTGTATCCTCAAATAACAGCAGCAACACCAAAATGCCTGAACACCATCAAGGAACTCCAAGTCCCATATGTAGCTCCTTTTAAGCATCTGAAATTGGGCACTAGAAATCACCATTCACAATGTCTGTGTCTGTTATGCATACCTTTATATGTATACATACTGTTTGTTATTAGAGATATTACATACAGCAATTAACAACTTACTTTTGAAGACCAGAAACAAGTTGAAAATTTCATAGAAAAACCTCCTCCCTATACATAAAATTTTCTCCTGAGTCCATATCTCCACTCTCACACTACTATGCTTGGATTCAAATAGTTTTAAACGCAGCTTCAAGTGATGCCACATCACGTGCTAAGTGTTATGCTGAGCAGTCGGAAGCAAAGATGTAAAGAGGAGGAGGAGATATCACCTGGCTACAAAATGAGGCAGGAATCAGATGCCAGCCAGGGAAACAAACTGACTTCTGCTGCAGAGGGTTTGGTGTTTTTTTTCATTAAAACGTTAAAAAAGCAGATTGTCTGGCTGAAAAATGAACAGGTGGTGACTCTACTTAAATTCCATTTTGAAGCACAGCCCAGGTTCAAGAACAAATAGAAATGATTGCTGAACTGTAAAAACATATCATCATCACCGTCGTCACCAGTTATACCCATCAGTGTAACAGCTCACTGTGAGTCTTTTGCCTTCTAGTTAACACCCAGACATGGTGATACGAGAAAGTCAGTTGTAGCAGACAGATGCCTACATAGAAAAATCATAAAATCACAGACAATGACAGGCTGTGGCCTAATGCTAAATTTCATCAAGCTGGTCTCTTCACAAATTCAAATGGGCCTTAAAGAGTATTTCTTTCCAAAACTCTTTGTATGTTGTTGTTGCTTTTTTTCTTCCTTAATAACAGCCAGGAAGGAAGGGAGGAATGAGTAATGGGGCTGGAGGGGACGTGGGGGAAGGACAGTGCCTGTGCTTTTCTTCAGACAGGACAATGTTATAGATCCATGGTCAGATTCACAATGGGTAATTTACATGTTAAAGTGATGACCCAAATGTCCAAGAAAGAGATTTACATGTCCTGCCAGAATCCTCCATTTAAAAACTAAGATTCTGTGCAAACTGTAATGGCCAGAGAAGACTTTTGTCTTAAAGCATCAGTCTGATCAGATGCAAACTAAGATGCCCAATGCTTTAGCCAATGCCCACATTATACATGACCTCACGAGACACATACACAGGTTGAAGAAGGGAAGGCTATGATGACAGACCAGCAGGCACTGAGTCGTTCTAACCACCAAGGGTCACTGTTGATTCACACAGCTAAGGAAACAGTGGGGAAAATCCTTTGGATTATAATGGCAAAAACTGACTTCATCCGAGACGCCTCTAATTCCTAAAACGCTTCTCAAGGCTCGACGACCTCTTATGGGAGGCTTCCCATGGCCACAGCTCTAAGTCAGCATGCAGGTTGGTTGCAGCTGCAATTACAAATGTCTCCTCAACTGCTTACATCTCCCACCAGGACAAAAAGTGCTAACAAGCTCCCTTAACTTACACATGCAAATGGACACCAACAGCAACTTGTGTATCTGACCTGCCAACACCAAGGCATAAATTAGCCATTAACGAATTTCAATCTGGAATCTCTAAGCTTTTGACTACTTTCAAATGAACTAAGAGTCACAGGACCTTCCTCTTTTGTCACAGATGAGGAAAATTACCTACTTTTTTTTTTCTTGGGAATAGCCTTCTTGTTAGTTTCTGACCTTTTTCCTTCTTTTACGATAGCTCTCAAAACTCTGTCCACTGGGCTAATATCAGCCGATTTCACTACTCAGCCTTACATTATCCTCTTCACTCAAAGAACTGGTATCATGCCATCATATGTAACAAAAGGAGGAAAAGATGATTTTAAGCACCAATTTACAGCATTTCAGGCTCTGTCTTCAAATGGCAAGGGGAGATAGAGCAAGCTTCAATGTTAATGAGCCAATGTGCTAACACACACAGACCAGTGCTGCATTACCTCAGGCAGCAGCACATCTTACATACATTTCAGCTTTTCTTTTTCTTTTTAAAAGGAATAGTGTGCAGCCAGAAACAACCCAAATATGACTCGTTTACACATGCCAGAATAATCCGGCTGTTATACTGCAACTTCACACCTGCAATTCATGCTACACTCTGCACAGGCTCTGCAAATGTTCATTAGGCTTTAGGATTCCTCACACCAACAAGAACTCCAGCTGCAGGGAACTCACACCAGGCCCGGGACCTAGATGCTCCGCAACAGCAGCTCCAGATCGAGCCATACCTGGGTCTCAATACTGCAAAGGGGAGAAGTATGTGGGATTAGTTTGAGCGATCCCTGCTGTCACTAAGGCAGAGAAAGCATCACATGAACCTGGGAAAGGAGCAAAGCACTAGCCGTGACATGGAAACAGGTAAAGATAAATATTTTTTAAAGGATGTGCCAGGCAGCAAGGATTGGGAGAAAAACAAACTAAGATTTAAAAATAAAGCGGGGAACAGGAAATTGCAACTGGCTGGACAAAAGCAGGGCAACTGGTAAGGAAATGCTGTATTTGATGGGATCAGGAGAGAAACTGTATGTTGAGTCAGTAGGTTGACTCTATGTCGAGTCTATAGTAGATAAACCGAATCCTATCACTTCTCTGCTGTCAAACTTGCATGCAACCTGCCAGTAAAGCATCTCACAAAGAGTACTTATTTACATAAAGAAATTACAGTATTTGTCCCCTATACTTTTTTCAGATGTGAAGTCATTTATATGGGTCCCCATCCCCACCAGAAGGTAAATAGCTACTCAGCTGCAGATTAAGGCGGGTAGCATCAGCTTTTAGGAAGCCTGCTGCAGGAGTTGTGTCAGTGTATATTCAGCCTCCTGGGATTGTCAGTCAATCAGGAAGACTAGCTGGATGAATATTCAAAGCTCAATACTCAGAAGACAGCAGCTAACCAAGCCTCTTTTGCTGTAAATCTTTAAGAGGAATATGAAGGCAGCAAACTAACTCTCCAAATTACATTACACAATTAATTACATTAAATACTTTTTGCACATTTTAGCTATAGCTTAAGTTACATCTCTGTTGAAGTAGGGGGCAACTTGCACATCAAGCACAAACATCTCATTTACCTAGTATCAGTGTGACGGCACTGAAGATGCCTTCAACTTCATGCCTTCATCCCTTACAAAATGCAGTGGCACATTAACACTGGGACTTCAGCACACAGCAAGTCCCTACCCCTCCACACATCCGTGTGCTTGCTTAATGGCAAGACCCCTAAGGCCACTAACAGGACTGATCATGACAGAAAGCCAGACTCATGAGTATGGAGCATACTGAAGCTCAGCTGAAGGAAACAAGGATGAAACCTGGGGATCCTGGGTCAAGCAATTGCATGATGTAATAAATACAGAAGTAGATAGTCTTGAAGATCGGCCTCACACCCACAGAGTGAGCACTGAAACTCCCTTCTGCAGAGAAACACAGCTAGCTACAACCTCACATCCAGAAACAGAGCAAGGAGCTGTGGGTCAGCACACCTTCCCTCTGAACTCCTGCAGCGGGATCGGGTCTGCATTGCATGCACACCTGCAGAACTCATTATCTGGGATTCAGACCTGTTCAGTAACTAAACAGTGCTTGAAAAGGAGCTCTGAGCCTGGCAAATCAGCATATAGACAATAAATCTTCCTTCAGGTAATGACAAAATAAAACGTGAGCACGAAGAGAACAGAAACATAATATCAATTTACTAACCATAGATTACTCACACCATGCAACACTACAAGAAAGGCAGAGTGTTCCTGACCTGCTGACAAGGTTGTAGCTGACCTCAAGCATAATGGACCTAAGTAAAGGAAGGAAAATTATTACTCTGGTTGTTACCACAAAGACTTGAAAGGTGGTAGTCAGCAGCACAGCAATAATCTGAAATGCATACTACTGAAGGACTGTCACCATAAAAGTTTCAGCTGTAAATATTGTCTCTCCAGTAGCAGAAACAGAAGATGGTTTGTGTTTATCATCCAAATTGAATTTAAAAAAAAACAGTACCAACCAGGAGATGTATGTTTGTATACATATATACATATATACACACACACACAAACATGCACACACTTAAATCTTTCGTCAGTTGGGCATGTTTCCAGGTTTTGAGGCTGCATCTCAAATTAACGTTGCAGCTTCTTTCTCTCCAAGTTACCCCAAAGCTCTAACAGATTGTGTGGCACTTGTATTAGCACCCACCTGGAATGAACAGAAGGGGAAGGGTAGGGAGGGAAAGATGGCAAGGAGTATAGCAAGCTCACAGTGATTAAGGTAATAAAATAGAAAGCAACTGAGGCCACTTGACTCTCACCAACTGCTGCCATTCAGCTTTACCACAAGACTGTACTGAATTCTGCCTTTGTAGTCATATATGTACAACTCAGTATCTTCACTGTGAATGGTTCATGTACATGTCAGAATAAAAATAGGCCCAAAGCGGTATGGAACAACCTGTACAAGCCACTCAAAGAAAATGCTTAGCCACACAGTGCTAAAAAGCCACATGAAAAACACGTCGGCTGCCCAGACCTAGCTGCCATCATCCATCCAATTCCCTGCTGTCATCATCAGCTGGCCTGTAACTGATGCAGCCTGTCATGAGTCAGTTCTTAAAACATATCTGTAATCAGAAGATCAATGAAGATACAGAGTGGGCAGTTTCTGTGTCCACACCAACATTCATCAGCTAAAGCAAGGAAACGCATGCCAATCATTTTGTATAATAGAAAGAGTCACCTTAACAAAGCCTTTGTCACAGCATCCATGTCTCTTGCTGTCAAAATAAGTACTGGCAGTCTGAATGCCCTTTATATCACTACAGAGACATCAGCCTCTGACAATATTGATTGTGCTAACATTACCTCTTAAGCTTATTTTGAATTTCACAGCACATCTACACTAGAAAGAACCAGCTAGTAAAATTATCGGCTGTTCTGGTGGACACTATCTTTGTGCTTTCCATGGAGGAAAAGAGAGGAAGAAGTTCCAGAACTGAATTTGCAGCAGTTGGGCAATCTTCTTGACAAAAGCCAGTAAGACATGCATCTACTTGGTATAATGAAAGCTCAAGTTCCCACCTCCAAGTGGAGAAAACAAAACAACACACCACACACTAGACTCCATCCATGCACACTTCCCTGTTTTGGTGTGATTTTCTATCAACAATTGGGTGGTGTTGTGAGGCAGTATCTCACCAACTTGAATACAGAAAACTGCTGCTTGTCCAGAAAACTGAGCACAAACAGCATCTCTTTGCTCTTCTGTTCCAGCACGTCTGCATATTGTCCTTCCTTCTGTAAAGTGTTTCTCCAGATTAAATCAAACTTCAACCTCCATTCAGTTCATGAACCTGACACGGGATCATCAGCAAAAGCTTAAGCAAAATATAAGCCATCTTAACTAGTGGATCATGCCTGCTTTAGGACCACAATGCTACTATTTATATCCTTAACACATCTCCAGGTGATTAAGGTAAAGAAATTAGGAAGAACCTCTTGCTGAGAAACAAACATCCTGACCTCTCATTCAGGTCCCTATGATGCAGACACATGCTCTAACTAAAAAGATCACCAAATCTGTTAATGAAGGCCTTGTATCAACCACTGGGAACAGCTAACTCTGAGCTATTTAAAAGGTAAAATGCATCCGTACAAGAGAAATTTGAGAGTAAAATCTGCTGCCTGCGAGGCATGAGCCCCTGTTTGCCCAGCAGAGTGTGTAGTGTTACTTAAGGCGATGCCTGGGCGTACCAAGGTGGGCAAACGTCTGTGCTTACTGAGTGCCTGTCAGAAAAACTTACTGCTGGTTATCCCCTGGGCCAAATTCTGACTCTGAGAACTACAAAGCAGAAGTGATCAGTCAATATCCCAGAAGATCTGTGAATGAGAGAGATGATTAAAAATCCAGATAGACCTTTTGGGAGCCATGTAAATGTATTACAAGTACCAAGATTTATATTAATGTCTGGAGCTGACAAGGTCTCTCTTCTTATTTAATTGCCCACTCCTGACTAAGTTAAGTGAGTCCACATGGGACCATGAGGCAAAGATGAGTGGTTCTGCCTCGCCTCAACACTGAGCACAAAACAACACTAATATAAAGAGTGAATCTCCCAAGCACAGATCACTATATTATCAAGCATTTGCTGACAGCCAAAATAATTCAATTTAGGGCAGAAATACACCTTGCAGTGCACAGACAGGATGGTCTCTGCACACTAATCTGGCAATGATCTAGCTAGGAAGTATGCTACTGAAACATCTTCCTCTCCTCCCTTGGGAGACACAATCTTGTGATACTTAGATGTTTTTAAAATGCTGCCATCGAGATTCCTCCCCGACATAAAGCTACAGTCACAACTCTGATGTATCTCTTCACCTGCTCTCAGTTGTTTAAACGTTGAGGGTCCTTCCTGGCTTCTCACTGCACTCACCCCCTATTACATGATGACCTGCTGGCTCCACTACACCAAAAATCAGTCTGTATCATTCATCTGCAAAGCTTTTCAGGAACCAATTTGGTCCTCTCCCCTAACAGTGCCTGTATATACGAATACCCACTAAAAATCCTCATGGCCTCCTCCTAGCATCAGAGATATCAGCTAGAAATCCAAAAAAAGTAACCACAAACAGCCACCTATGAGTATTTGGGCAGATATATAGACATATAGATATATAGGTGCAATGCGCTCCACTGCCATGTTCTCCCCATTCTTTTGTGTTCTTCATATCCATTTATTGCCTCTGACTTGACTGCAAGTTCTTCAGGGCAAGGACTCTGGGATAATAAGCCTTTGTGTAATATATTATTGATGTCCATGCAGGCTTCTAGGCACAACCGTGACACAAATCCTAAATGACAGTGGTAAGACAACTACTGGCATGAGCTTTAAAAGCCAAACTGAGCCCTTTAGAAAAGTCTGGCCTCAGTGATAAATTTAGGTTTTTAAATAACCTGTAGTCCCTGAGTATTCGAGTGACTCATCTACACCAATTAATTTATTCTTACAACACCTAGGCTAGACAGGGAAATTTAAGCTCTCTCACTTAATGACTTTGGGAGCCTGAAGGATGTACAAAGAGAGGGACAGAATGCACAATCTGACTCCTTTGTTCTTAATCACAAGATTATATTTTCTCCCTTTGGGAACTACAGCCTGACTCCTGATCTCAAGTCACCCGACATCATGCTTAAAAGACTCTCCTGATAATTAAGAAGTAGTATGAACAAGCTGGCAACCACAGAGCAACAGCACTTCTTACACTTTTGAAACAAGGTCACAGAACGCTGGAATAAGCAAATTTTACCCTGTTCAATCCAAAATGGGGTAATGCATTTAAAATGAGTGTTACTTAAATCATAAATGGGTAGATGTGAGCAAAAACCTCTACACTAAATATACATGTAGTACTGGGAGAGAGGAAGGAAAGATCAGATCTGAAATATTTATTTTCATCTTTAAACCTTATTAACACTCTTCCTGACACGGCAAAAAAGAAATGAACCTCTTAATTTATCCTCACAGCACACTATTAAATAGGACCATTTTAGCTCCACTATACAGATGAAAAATTGACATATATTGACTTAACTAAACATAAAAGAGTGAAACATCCAGCAAATCAAACAGCCCACCTGGCTGAGTACTTTCTGAAGTTACGTAACAAGATGAAAAATCAAATAACCACTGAAACAGTACATCAGGGAAATGTGTATCTCACAACAGTCAAGGGTGCTAGGCAACCATGATCCTCAGCCCTTGGCCCAAGACATAGAGCTGGGTCCAGTTGCCACTTTTCATGTAGACCTGAGCCATTTGGAGAGTCCTATTTCTGAAAAGCATGTAAGGATATTTCCTTTCTGTCTTGCCCAGCTAGATCTTCAACATCACTTGCAGTGTGATATTTGTAGGGAGTACAGTGCAGTGAGATCCTGGTCAGGAATGAGGCTGTCAAGCTGTGTCATGGCAAGTGTTGATATTGCCTTCAACATCAAAGTGGAAGTAGTATCACACAATCTTAGGAAACTTTCATCCTTCTACAGGGCACATTAAGCCGCATCAGTAGAGACACAGCCACACCAATACTGTGATGTGACCTCCAAGTCCTGCACTACCTCAGCCAGCATTAGCTCCATTTCATGCCACAGATTTGGATGCTCAGCCTTAATGGAATTGTGTATTAATCCTGTCCTTTCCTTGAACACAACACATAACCTGGAAAAAGAAAAGTCTCAAACATAAAACAGAGATCCCTTTTATCGTCAAAATCCATGTGAACCTTACATCAGAATCCAAGTGAAAATTGAGCTCTGGGGTGTAAGAAAGCCTCCTCTCCTCCATAGTGCCTCATCTGGTACCCCAAAAGCTACCTTTGTCCCTAAGTACAATACCAACCTGAACTGTAAGAAAGCATAGATATATTTTCTTAACTATTATTTTTTCATTAGGCACTCAATCCATTGAAACATTTAACCTTGAGTGAAAGGGACACCCTCCTGGAACGTTCCAATGTTTGAAGACACAGAGATAATACCCAAATATTTTCTTTTTTTTTTTTTTTTAAGTAAAGTCTAATGGGGCTGAAAACTGCCATAGTAGAGAAGTGTCTGAGTCTGAAGAGGCTTCTGACTCTTAATTCTGCCATAACTCTGAGGAAGTGAATGAAACGTGTGGACTTGCATGAATTGCCATTTATTTCTAAACTAGGTATCATTCGTGTCTCCTCCTAACTTACACACACTGCATTTAGACTCCATAGGGAGGAAACAAATCCAACAGAATGGGAAAGAGAAAAAAAAAAAAAAAGGTATGCAACTACAGTGAGAAACTGGCATCTAAATCAAAGCCTAAATAAACCCAGATAAAAATCACTTCATCAAGTGCCTCAAAAACAAAGGGCTTGAGCTTAGCAGAGAAAGCAAAACCTTCAATTGCTCAAATCAAATCCTTATCTGGGAAGAATATGCCATGGCTTTGTCAGTGACATCAGCAAGGTCAGGATTAGCTTCTCTGTGCTGAAATACACTAACTTTATTGGGATGCTCTTCATTGTATGGATTTCAGTTAGCACTGTGGAAATCTAACTTCTTCCTCTGCGGATCACAAGGCAGTGATAGCAACAGCAGCAACAGAAAAACAGAGCATCTCAAAAGACCCACAACTCATCAGAGCAAGCATTTCTACTGAAACCTTGGTGTTTAATATAAACAAACCAATGCTGACAACCTTAAAAATAAAAAATACAGGATGTAAGACATTAGACCCTACAACATTTCCACAAGAACAGGTTTTTGCTTGCTTTTAATTTTTAAATTACTGTCCCTTATTTTAAATTCCATACTTTTTTTCCACTGCATATTACATTTACACTTTAGTTGTCAGAATACAAATGTTTCAGTTGTGAAATTTGAAACAAGCAAAAATACAGACTGTAAGTCTCACTACAAACACAGGCGAGGCTACGGAGTTTTCCTTTGTGGAGTCTTTCAACAGTTTTAGGTTTTGCCCAAAGTCAGTAGGAAGCCAAGTCCTTAACACATTTCCAAATGTCAGAGGCATTCCACCCCCCTCAGCAAGTTCCACATCCCTTGGCATCAACTGATTTTAAACAAAGAAAAGTAAAGGCAGGGCAGTTTCTAAAGGTAATTAAGGAGAAATCCCAGAAATCCGTAATTTAAAGGTTCAGGGTTTTTTTTAACCAATATAACTGAACTCATACAGACAACACTACAAAGACACTTCATACCGAAGAGAAGCATCTAAGGCTCAGAAGACGGAGTGCACAATTTCCTTCAGCTAAACAGCCCACGAAAGCTCCAAGGGGAAATGCCACATTTAACAAAATAAACAAAGCTGGTAACTGTGAAATGAAAATGCTCCACATTCAAGAAGAAAAAATAAATTTAAAAAAAATTTCAAACAGTAAAGTTAATCAACTAAATGTTAATGTTTATTTTACATTGCAACTGGTCTGTCTCAGAGTTGACTGCATCAACTGCTAAGTAATTAGGACTGCAGTTAGTAATGAGAATCTCAGCAGCTGCCACTTTGTCCAGATACACAAAGCATAAATGCCAAAAGAGAAACTGGGCAGTGTTATCACAAGCTGCCTGTCTGAAAACACCACACCTACAGTCACTGCTGCCATTCAGTCATGGATTATAGCCACACAGATTGACAAGTAATCTCAGGAGACAGAGTAACATACTGGCAGTCAGCAGAGCTACAGCCAGTCCAAAGTAAACATCCCTGAAAGACACACAAATGGGCATGTTGAGTCCTTTAGCATTGAATTCTGTCCTACAAATTCACATCTATGAGGCTGCTCTATTTTTATATATCCATATATAAATACATATATAGTCTTAGATAAATGCCTACAGAGAACATGAATGGAATTCTGGGAATAATCTTAGACCTTGAGAGCTGGAATTCATTGATTATCACTGGGATTTTTTTATTCATAAACTTAGTGCAGTGAAAACTCATTAATCACTTTTTCAACAACTTCTCCTCAATAACCTTTAGCACAGAGAACTAATCACTTTTTCTCAGTATGTGAGCTTTAGTCAGAGAAAATACATATTTATACAAACTATTAATTAATCCCTTCTCGACATCTCTGTACCTGAAACATCTGGCATTTTTTCTTTTAATCAACCAGTTCCCACAGGCTTGGCGTTTTAAACATAGATATTTTAAATAACTCCAATTGTCTACACTAAATCACGTTTTGGGCCTTTAGATGGCTGCAAATGTAAGTATTAGAGACAACCCATCAAGTGCTAATCCATGAAGGTGTCTATTGAGACACAGAGGCTGAGAGAGAACAAGCATTCCTCTGATCTTTGCCATCTTCTGCATGCTTAGCTGGACTCATCTGCTGGTCTGTTAAAAAAGGAGAGGACTGCTTGAAAGCCATTGTGAGATATGAAGTCATCTGCTTTATGCAACTCTCAGTAGGCAGCAAGCATACAGACTAAAGAAGAATCTTCTCCTTCCTATTCCTTGTCAGTAAACAAACTCCTGATAAAAGGATCACATGCTATAAGAACACCTGCTGTATTTTATCCTCTATTACCAGAGATCAAGGACTAAATGAAGAAAGGTTTTTTTTTTCCCCCCCCAAAACCAAAAGGCTCCCTATAGGTCTGGGAACTGCTACCATGGTTCACAAGAGAATCTAGTGCACATCTTTTTATATTTCCTGTCTAGTATTTCAAGTAGATCCCTGAACTGGGTTAATCTGCCATTTATTCTATTTCAAGGTGCAAAGCAGGAAAATTAACCAGACTTAAGAATAGCTGAGGAAGTCTGGGATCCAAAGGGATAAAACAAAACAAAAAAAAACCCACACAAACAAAAAGCAGCTCCACATTTTCAAACACATATGGGGCTTTCAAGGCTATAGTGAGGACATCAACCCCAGATACGCTGGCATAAGAGCAGTAGCTCACCAAGCAACCAGAAAGCATGTATGGCACCAGACAACAATGGGAGAGAAGGCAGGGCTGGGAACTGCCAGGTGTAAAAGCAGGTCACTTGCTAGAATACAGACAAGGCTGATCCTGTCCCAGAGCAGAGGTGAGTAGCGCTGTGGCTCTGGTCCAGCACCTACAGGTGATGTGGACTGCTCAGACTGCCTTTGCCTGAATGCTAGCAGGATGCTGGGCAGCTGCAGTACCCAGAGTCTGCAGGACTGCTTTCACAAACAAAAAGTTCTCCCACTTAGTATAAAGCTGCAGTGCTTTCCAAAACTCCTTTTGTGGCGACCCTGCTGTTGGCCTTTCCATTACATACAACAGAAAGTGTTTTCCCACCTCTGACACTAAAATGAGTCCTATTTCTAAAACAGCTGTCTCACACCATTTGTCATTTAAGAGAAAGCCCTGAATAAATGGAGAGCACATTGACCTATAGCTAAGAAAAATGTTGCTAAGACACACAGCTTAATTGCAACTGTCAAAAATGTATTCGTGCTCACTACACCTGATGAATCATCTCCATATGCTTTCTGACTGCCAGACTGAACTCTTTAAGGACAACAGAAGTCCTGGAACTAAGCCACCTAGAAATCTTTAAGTAAAAGCCTATAAATAATAACAAATGTATTACATGGGTCTTCATTCTGGTACCTTGGACAAATTCCTTGTGGCAGCACTAAACCCACGGTGCTTACAGCCCTCACAAAGTTTCACAGAAGGGTCTTACCACCTCCCCTTCCCACGTGCATCATCTGAAATGATCATCCCAGCCCCCTTCCCCAATTACACTTCAGCTGGCAGGTAAACAAATTTTATTGGCTTGTATTTACTTTGTTTCAGGTTACTTTAGTACTTGTACTGTGTGATCAGTGATTTCATGTGCAAGATTGGGGCTCACAACATACTATCTTAGAAAGAACCTACATTTCAGTCACTCGATTACGAACTTTCTTGTGGAAAAATAAGTCAACATAACATTTAAAATATGGCAGTTCTATGAAACGTGCTATGCTGCTGCAATGGAGTTTTACAAACCTAGAGCTCAGAGTAAGCAAAACCATACGTGTGTGTTGCAGCTGCTTTGACTAAATGTTTTAGTGAGGTACACTCACACAGCAGAACTCCAGACTGCTTCTCTAAACAGTTTGATTTTCCAGGTACAGCTTTGTAAGCAGTATGTCACAAAAAAGCATTCCAGAGTACAGCGATATAGCAGGGACTTCTGTTAAGATTCAATTTAAACTACTTTCAGTTCTTTCATTTTTTTTTCCTCTCTTCTGTCTTATCATGGCTTGCCTGTAGTCTTTCAGTGACTACATCAATATGTAGAGCTGTGCTATCCAAACAGCAATTTTTCTCTCCAATGTCTTGCCCTGGCATTCCACCTAAGCTTAAAAGCAGGTTCCGGACGCAATTATCTGGGGGTTTATGTGAAGTAAAGTGAAGGAGTGTCTTATGTTCCACTTGAAATACCTTACAATGTGCAGCAATTATTCAATTCTTTTCAACCAGATCTTGGTCAAGCTACACTTCATTACTGATCTGACTGCTTTCAAGCATCCTGCTTCTTCAATAAGCCATTTAATAGCATGTAAAGCATCTCAACATGGTGTAAGTAATGCTCTAACCGGTATTTCAGAAGTGCCCTTACACTCTTGATTGAGGAAAAATCAAAAGTCAAAAACTTATGTATTTAAAATTTGCTGAATAGCAGATGCTAAGTATTTTCAGTAGGTTTTCACACCAAGACTTTTATTACTGCAGCTCCTCATTTGCTAGATTCTCTGATGATAGACAGACTCTCATTTATTCACAGCTGAATACCCAAAACATCAACTAGGGTTGAGAGAGTGTTGCACACAACTTCAACCCTAAAGTGTGCTACACTACTTAAGCGTTTTCCTGCAGACACGCATACAAAGACAGCAAATCATCTCTGCTTCTCTGTGCAAGACAGAGGAGTCACCAAACACGAGGTTAATCACCATGAGGAAATCAACCAAACTACTGAATTGCTCATAGCAGTGTCCATGATCTTATGGCTAGCGATAACCTTTGCAAAAGCAGAAAGCTTTACATGTGTCAATCAAGGAGATGTAGGCTCTTTCTACTGAGAGTTTAAACTACAGTATATGAAGATGCACTTTCATTTGACTAACCTTGTAGTGGTGCCCTATCAAACTAAACAAACATCCAGTGCACTGGACAAACTGGTAATCCTCCCTTAGCGCTACTGCAACTTCCCAGCTTTTTCTTACCTTGCTACCAAGTTATCTAGATGCCATCTCTGCATGGACCTTGTCCAGAAAACTTAACTGCTCCTCAAACTTCTCTTCAAAGTGATCCTTTAGCTTTCAATTTAGTTAAGAAGCTTCACTTCAGACTTACTCTCAAGCTGCAGTTGCTCTCTTTAGCCTGTACTTTGTTCTACATGTTAGTGTCAGAGGAATTTTTCACTTGAGCTCAAGGTCTGGTTGTGATGGAATCAAATTTTGTGAAACTGTTAAAATGAAGAGTCAGCAACTGAGCTGAAGGATCCCTCCAGGCCAAATTACACCTGTGTCACAGAGCACTAACTCACCTCCTGAGATTCTGGTCATGGCAGCAGCATATGCATGCAGGCAGTCTCATGTATGTTGTCTCATGCCTTATAATGCATTGATCCCTGCCTCTGACTTTTAGCCACCATGCTAGACATGATGTAAGTACCTAAGAAGTCACTGTCTGGCACCTCTGACTTTATTACAAAATGGCTTGGATCAGGGAAGCCATCAAATTGGCTAATAAATAGCCTGAGCTGTGCAGCATAAACCTTGAAAATGGTCCCATTATGAGTGCAATGATTATCTCCAGGCTAGGCTGCTCCAGCCTCAGGAACTTGTTTCCTAGGCATTGTATAAATTTAGGTTTCTATCTTTTTGCCCCACAGCTTCCCCAGATCCAGCCCAGGTGACAGCAGAGCAACAAGCCTCATCATGTGCTATTTGCTTACATTAATGAAAATCTGCCTTGCCAAGGCAACAGCTACCAAAAGCTGTCACAGATGCTGCTTGTGAAGGATTACTAAAAGACTTCCTGAACAATACTCTAAATGAGGAATGGTGAGACTTAATTAAAGCGTAAAATAATTAAAAGGCAATTAAGAGCAATAAGAAGTTTCTGATCATTTTCTCCTACATTTAAAATGTAAGATATAAGGGAGGGGATTGCCCAATCTCCATGGTTTCCAAATGGCTTTTAGAAAATAAAAGAATGAAGAAAATATTAGACAAGTGTGTAATAAAGGTTTCACAAAGCAAATTATGGACTGATGTAATAGAGATAGAGACACACATTTCTCATGCAAATAAAATACCACCTCACTTATCTCCGTATATAAATGAAACATAGTAAGTCTTGGAATACAAATGCATAAACGCCCTGCTCATCAGTTTCAAACAATCCCTTGTTCCCTTGACACTCATTTTCATGGCCTTGGCTCATGGAATTTCCAAAACAATTATTTCAAAGGAAATGGGTAGCTGAAGCAGGAAATGTTCTCTAACCTTGAAGGAACACCTTGAGAGCAATTCAGTTTGAGTTGATTTTCCTTCCTCCTTTTGAGAAAGGAAAAGGGATTGAACAATATTTTCATTAAATTTTTTAGCAATAACTCTGCACAACACTACTGCTACAACAAAAAAGTCACTGAAAGACAAATCCTTTCAGTTTCATTATACTAAAAAGGGGATTTTGATGCAAATAAAATCCTTTTCTTTAAATCCTGAAAAATGGGATGGTCTTTGTTTTGTGGGTGAGTTTGGTGATTGTTTGTTTGTTTAGTTTTATTCTGGCTTGGCTTTGGGGTTGTTTGGGGTTTTTCATGGTACAGGGTTTTTTGGAGGGTTTGAGGCGGGGGTTGGGTTGGTTTTAAACACAGCTTTACCTACTACTTCAGCACCAGAAACAGCAACTGATTTGTAGGAACAAGTGCATGCCACATAGCACAGACTTTTTTTCTCTGTATTTCATCCTCGCTTCGGGAATGCATGTGGCACAGCACATAATGGTACTTACAAAGTGACTATGCAAGAGGAGAGTAGAAGGCATCCTAATTGTTCTTGCTCACTGACTCCATCACCGATTCCTAACTCAACTAATATATGTTCACTGAAGCCAAAGCATGTAGAGACAGGAATGCCTTATCCTTACAAGCCTGCCAAGCAGGCTATTCCTTGTCCATCTTCTCCTTCCATAAAGCAAAAGCAGCCAATACTGCCTACTCTGATGATACAGCTCTCCTGATGATCTCCCTTAGCCCTTGGTATTATTAATCAGGTTTATGCTTACTCCTCTTGGTGGAGTTAGGCAATCTACTAGAGTTGTGTTCAGAAGAGAAAAAACAAACAAAACAAAACACAAGACAGGCTTGACAGACACCAAAACAAAGGCCAGAAGAATTTTGCTAAAATAATGATGAATTAGAAGCCTAAATTGTGACGTGTGTCCATTTTCCTGTAGCTTACTCAGACCACAAACTCTTCAAGAAAATCAGCATAGCTCCCTGCCTACCTTTTCAGCATCGAGCACCAGGTGGCAGAGAACATGATTTGTTCAACACAACACTACCTCTAACATAAACAATGAACCACACATGCTCTGAATGTGAGCCTGTAACAGGCAAAATTAAAGATGGAAAAACAAACAAGATGCACATCGAGTTTATGGAATACATTCTTTTTCTCAAACTCACCCAGGCTTTGAATCAGGTACCAAAGAAATAAAAGCAGGCAAACATACACCTACCACACCTACCAAACAGTTCACAATGAAGCAGCACCCAAATTTTTAGCTGAAAAAAAAAAAAAAAAAGAGAGAATGGAAAGCAGCCTGTAAGCTGCATAACACCTCTACAAAGCTTCTTCCTCATCATTATTGCTTGCACCCTTTCACCACACTACTCTTCTGTCCTGCTAACTTCCACTCAAGAAAACTGATCAAAAACTAAACCCAAGTTCACTGAGGCATTGCCACAGCTCTTCAGCCTTCTGCAGCTTCTCCTACTTCTGACAGGAACCTGTTCATCGAGATCATCACCTCTCCAGAGAGAAGAGCTATCGTGTGGTCTGCATAGAGCAGCTGACACCAGGCCAGAGACCAGTTTGGATTTTGGGCAGAATGCCATTAAGAACAATTATTCAGAAAGCCACACCCCACAGAACACTTGCAGAGGCTGTCACCTCTTGGATTTAAACCAATTCCTACCAGTGTTTCGGAAAGATCCCATGGCAAAATTTGTCACAACTATGTGTTATTTGGGGCCCAGGACACCCTTTTCACCCTTTTCACGGAAGCTAAAAGGGAGCTCGCATTGATCTTCAATTCGGCTCTAAAATAGGGATCGAGTGACAACTAGTGGAGATTTTCTTAAGTGCATCTCCCTGGATTTCTCTGCATGATGCAATCTGCATCAAGATACTGTTTCGTTGAAATAAACCTGATTAAATTCAGTTATGGAGAAAACTGACCAGGAAAAAAAATTGTGTACGCATATATGAAGACATGGGGAATGTGAACGTGCACGAGTGACTCTGAGCTGCTTCTTAATGACCTGTCAAAGTTCCACAAATACGTAGTGACACAAGCCAAGTAACCAGAAAAAGAGGCAGCTAGTCCCACAGGAAAACACAGGTGTAACCAGCCCACCATCCACTCACAAATAACCAACAGGTGGGAGTGAAGTTGGAAGGAGTCAGAAGGTAGAAGGTAACATGTGGGAACTTCTCAGTTTAGCTGCATCAACATCTGAATAACATGACCTTCCTCCTGGTGCATCCCTTACTTAAAGTGTTCCAGATAACTACTATTACAAGCTTATGGCTCCTCAGCTGGAGGGTGGAATTGAACTACCTTGTTTAATAGCCCATTAATCGCTCCTCCATGATTTTCTCTAGTCTCTGTATGTTTTTTGCCTTAACAACACAATACAGCAATGAGTTCCACAGCTCCATTCTGTGTTGCAGGAAAATATATTTTCATTTACTTAAAAACTACTACTTATTTCATCAGATGGTTTCTAATACCTGATTTATGAGACCATGAACAATCATACCCTAATTTATCTTCTCTTACTTCTTTGTGACTTCATTAGTCCTCTCCGGCAACCTCTCATTTACCTCTTTTCCAGGCTAATTAGTCTAGAAATTCATGAAATCATGCATAGTAGAAAAAAAAAAAATCCTTTTGTTTGCCCCTCTAATCATCTCTGAACACAGAGCTAATGCTTTCAAAGACTCACAGGAGAAACTTTCCCAATGCAGCATTAGTTGAGGTATGACTCATCATTACTACTCTCAAGTACTTTGTGGGAGTTTTTGATAGAGAAGGTTATTTTCTTTTTACATGCAATATTTTACACTCACTGGTGATGCATTTTAACTGTCTTCTTATCAACTGGTCACTCAGTATTGAGAGAACCTCTGCAACTCTTGAAACTGCTTTTAAATCTGGCTACCCTTGTTATTTTTATAACAGCATTGTGTTTTATTAGTACCAGGCCCTAGTACAGTACTACAGCTCCAACAGCCATCAAAATAACAGGAAAATAGTTCTCCCACACAAATGGCTAGGATCAAACGAGGACAAGAAATTGCAACAGGGGCCTTTGAGGAAGTTTTTGGAATTTACCCTACTCAGGTTTCCTGTCCAAAGCACTGCAGTCCTGATGCACATACACTGAGAAAGTAGTGGCTGACATTATTACATCTTTTAGTTTGGTAAAAGAAAAATAGAAAAGAAGGATGGGATTAAAAGTGCCAACCATACATCTGCTTCTAAAATCCTCAATTAACATTATTCATTGCTTGTCACGGGGTACTTTCTTTAAGTGCTTTAAATCATAACTGAAGGGACACAAAGAAAGTTGTAGATCTGTCAACTCTTATAAAAATTGTAAATCTCTTCTTGGGCATAAACATCCTGTCTTAAAAAACAAAAACAAACAAAAAAAAAAACCCAAACCCTAAGTTTCTGCTCCTCCTGATAGCAGAAAAAAGCTTGGCAATACCAACCCTAAACACTCGTAAACCAGAACATAAATTAAACAAAACTCAGCAACTGTGAAATAACTTAATTTAAAAAAAAACAAACCTCCTCTTTTGAAGGTATGACTCATCATTTGACGGCTTGTGGATTGGCTGTATCATTACAATGAGACTAGTAAATGTGTCAATTAATTTATTAATATTTGCAGTTTCAATTTTCATGGCAGGCAGAGATATGAAATACTCAACAAGAAAACAGTTTAATCTCTCTCCAGAACACTTCATGTTTTTAAATCATCTCTCCATTCAATCGACATACTGAAAGCAGACTGCTCAATACATAAAGGCAAGAAATATGCAAGGGCTATAGATAAGATTCAGATTCTGCAGAAGCTAAACCTTCTTAATAAATAGACTTCTTAGCTGCTCTCTGAGATGTCCAGAGATATTTTCTGGACGTGACTCCAAGCAACAAACAATGCTGCATTGTTCCCCTAAAACACACTGAAAATGGGCACACAAGCACGTGTTCAGCCCTTCTACAAGGTAATGATGTCACTATGAAGTCTCTGGAGATACTGAGGATCAGGTACCACTAAGGCTAGGTCTGTGATGTGGGGCAGTCACTCAGACATCGATGAACAGAATTATCAGCACAGAGGAATCACAAAGGCAGATTTGGAAGACAGAATGACCACAGCCACTGCTCTTCCACTATTAGCAGCACTCTAGTGTACCTCCAGACAGTTTGGAGTTCAGGTAGAAGAATTTCTTCAGAGATCAGGATAGAAAACTTGCAGTTGTCCAACAAGCAGTCACACAGCTCAGGTCAGCACATAGCTAGTCGCCTTCAATACTTCCAATTTCACAACCTAGACTGTTAACCAGAAGTAGAGGGTTACATGAGTGAATGTTTTTGAAACAAGAACAAGGAGCCCACAAAGCACAAGTGACTGACTCTGCGTCACTGTTTCTGTCTAGCTGCTTGGTTCCTCAGGCTCACCAGGCTGGAATCCACTCCTGCAAAGGCTCACCTGAACAGGTGTGTGAATAGTGACTGCATCAGTGAACACCCTCATACAAACCCTGCTACTGCTATCTTCCTCCTGGCTGTTAGGGAATACCAATCTGATGATATTTGTCTATTTGGATGCACAACCTACTCAGCTCCAAAGAAGAGGCCTAGCTGCCTGTGCAGGGCTACAGGAGATAAAAACAAACCATAAAACACCAAGAAGCAATACAGAAAGTGACATTCACATAGTTGCGACTGGAAAGCCCTGGAAAAACACGTGGACAGAAAAGTCAAACAGAAAAAGTAGTTGCAAAAATATCAGTGGGAGTTTTGACGTAGATTGAGAGCAGCAACAGTCATCCATTTATATCCTGGTCAAGAGGAATATGCAAGACCCATGGGCACAAAGGTTCGGCACTACAGCAGCTTTGTCTTCAAGCCACAGCTAATGCTGCAACACTTATTAGCATCAGGTTGCTAAAATATAAAGTGATTGTACAGGTGAGGGAAAAAAAAAAAGGAAGACTCCTGGGAACACATCTCACCAAGGAACAGAACGATCCTTATCTCATCAAGCAAAGTAAACAGAGCAGCACAGATTCACTGAGAGGGATAAGCAATTAAAGGTACAGTCAAAGCCTATAAAAAAATCAATGGAAAGATTCACAGCCCCATGCAGATTCTCAATCAGACCCTTAGTTGTGATGCACATATATCAATAACAGAGCTGGATATATCATTTTGCCACAATAAAAGGAACTAATTCCTAGGTTAGAACAGAACTACAGTCAGCTAAACAAAAAAGCATTAGAAGCAGATTCTGGCTCTTCTGGGAGAGCAAAGGCATTGGGAGGGGGTATAATACACTCTGTCCTGTAAACAAAGATTAAAAAACCACCCTGTGTGAAGTCAGCCATGAGAAACACATGGGTCCAACATTAGGGTGTTTATTCAATAATTCTACTTTAGAAGCTTTATAAAGTATACAAACAACTGAGGCATATAAAACATAATGAGATAAAAATAAGTCCATAAAATTGTCTGCAAAGGGAAAGGAGGAAAAACTCTCCCTTTGGTTGCTATTAGTACTAAAACCACAGTTGGCAATATTTCCTTCATTGATGAGGAAATGTGCACTCCCTCTTACACAAAATTTAAATTTCACTGTGTTTTTGGGGGGACAAGAGAGGAGATCATAGCTGAATCAACACATAGCAAGCAGTGTTGGAAATATTGGAGGAATTGTGGAGTATTTAAACCACAACAGCACTTGTGAGCTGCTGCATATTTTGCAAAGCACCTTACGCAACTCAGTGGTCACACAGATACGGGGATGTCATTCCTGCCCCAAAGGACCTGTCATCTGAGTTCCCAGGAGAGTAAGAGAGCCAAACAGCTGTGAGTGAGGCATATGAAGGAGACTGTCGTGATAGCATCGCTTGCCAGCTCAAAGAATGTTAGGAGGGCAGCCCTTACTGAATGCGGGGGAGAGCTGAGCATGGGTGGCTTTGCTGCTGCTGCTGCTGCAGGAACATGAGTAGAGTGGCTCAGCAGGGACCAGGTCAGCCCCAGTAGACAGTGCTCTCCAGCGCCCCACACCCCCTCCTTCCTGGGTAGCAACACGGTACTGCCACGGCAAAGAGGAACATTCATGGCTTCTGTCACCCTCAGCAGCTTCTCCCTTGATCAACTGCTTTCAGGGCCATGCCTGTAGCTGGCTCTGCAGGTATTCCCCACACAGCAGTTGTCTCACCATCTCCTAGCTTGCTTCTGGCTGAGGAAAGCACTATGGAAAGTCTGAGAATGAGAGTTGTCAGTTTTGTTGACCTTTAACCAGGTCTCCTCTTAGATGCCAGCTATGACATGGTAGAAAACATAAAGGAGACTGTGGAAATGCATGACAAATGAGTACCCAAGCCTGAGAGCAGTCGGAGGGTGATGTCTCAGTGCTGCACTGGACAAGATACGCAGGGCACTGGTAGGATACGAAGAGCTGACAATGAAGATGAGTGCTTTGCACTTGGGTGCTGGCAAAGGAAGCCCTATGAGGTGGCAGAAGCAATAAGCCTGAAATACAGTACTTGTAACCACAGTCTTGGAACAGGAAAAAAACCATGCAGCTCTGACAGAAAATAAACTGTCTCAGGAGCCACACAGACTAGAATGAACTGCACAACTAGAAATTTTGCAGATCAGTTGTAGAACTGTGCCCTGGAGCCTTAACTTTGGAAAACCTAGGAAGACTGCATTTTAAGTTATGTCTGAGCCTGTGGCCAGGCAGCCACAATGGACCACAACAGCACAGCTGCCTTCCAGGCAGTTTAGTGACAGCATTCAAGTTCTTCATTGCCCCTCCCATACACAGAGAAGAAATCATTTAGCTTACAGAGTATGGTCCTCAAAGCTCATGTTCTGGACACTATTCCCCCATGGTCCCCATTTGTTTTCCAAGCCACCAGGGCTGCACTGATCAAGGCTTTGGAACTAACCCATCTGACTCAAAATTCAAGAGTCTTTGGTCAGGATGACACACAGCTCAATCAGCAGAATAAAAGTATAGCCTTTTCTATTCTTCCATCAGTGATACGGCTACTGTATCTTGGCAGCTCTTCAACCAGAGATTAGCAGACAGCAGATTGCATGGTGGTCCTGCTACCAATCCTATTCCAGAAACCTGGCACAGAGACCTCCATCTTATATGCTGATCCAAATACCATGCTTGCTACTTGCTCCCTACCTAACCAATGCAGCTCTCTTTCTACTGCATGCAAACCCACTGCAGAACTGCTAGTTTCCACAGTAGTCCCAGAGCCTGCACAGAGTCACAGGTGTGACTGCCCAAGGGATGTGCATCAGGGTGACAGATCGATCTGCAAAATACAGTAAATGAGGCAAGTTACAGTGTGCTAGCTGAGTCCAAGTACCTGACAGTAAAGGTTTTTCACATATACCAACCTGCTGCAAACACAGCAGATTTAAGCCATATATGTCCTCTGGCAGCAAGGCTGATCAGGAAGTTTTTTATCACAGCTCAGCCACAACATGCCCAACGTTGAAGTCAGAGACTGGATTAAAATAGATGTTGCAAGCTCCTGCACCTTACTTAGACAGTACACAAACTCTGAAACAAATAAAGGTGGGGTTTTTTTCAGAATGTTTAATTGACATAGGCATGAAAGAAAAGGAATTTGACTCCAAAGCAAACTCAAAGCACTCTCAAAGAACCGCATGGATCTGATATTTGAAAATACTGGAGAAGAGTCATTATCTTAGTAGCCTTTCAGCCATCACTGGCTCTTTCAAACAAGTATCTGCTCTTTCTGCACTCCCTTACACATAATATCATGAAAAAAATCACAAGCCAAATAAATATGTTTTCTCTCACAAGTCATCTCAAAGATTATAATCCATCCTGACATCAGGACCAGGAGTTCATTTCCATTACTGAGCTAGAATCTGAGCTGCACTAAGAATAAATGTGTTTCAAAAATATGTAGTTGCCATGTCTTTACACAGCCACTGGAAATGTCTAATGCAATTGCTCAGGCCTGCAGTTTGCTTCCACTAGAAAGGCTTTCAGATTTACATTAAACTTTGGGAATAGTCCAATACTACAGAAAATGACAGTGCTCAGATTATTGATTTGACCACACTTTACTCTGAGCTGCAGACTCTGACTTTTGCCTATATGATTGAGCAGAACCCTTGGAGCGACAGCTCTGTATTCTGACATAAGACGATAATTACCCTGTAATAAGAGCCCCAGCTGAGAGCATGTCCCCATTGTCTTAAAACCAAATCCTCAGGATAAACCCCTGGCATCTTTACACTGCCAGACTGGGAGGTGAAAAGAGAAGGTAACATTTTATTGATTTTGCACATGGAGAACTGAAGCAAGTAGTGTTTTGATATACAAAACCTAATCTTGACATCAGCAGGAGTTAGAGATCTGAACGAATTTTGCAGATTTGTCCACAATAGAGACACGAATGAGATTTGTTTTTCTAGGCAGTTGGGGATCACCCTTGAGCTGCAGCTGATTCCCTTACTCTCAGCCTCTGGCTTCAATATGAAGAAACAGAATGGCTCCGAAGCCTGGGATGTTCCACCAGTCCAGGACAATCAGCTCATGCTATGAATCTGCCCCTCTCCACACCATGGACAACAAACCAATCCCTGACTTTGCAGTGATACACATTCAAACTTTCCAAAACCTCTATCAGAGCCCCTGAACCCTTGTGTGGGAGTTTACATGCTCTCTTCTCATACACATTTTGGAAAGCTGCAGGGCACTATCCACTTGTTAGACAGGTCACTGAAACCTAGCTACTTCCTCACTCTGGACGTGGGGTATAGGTCTGGGTTAGGCATACAAGCAGGCTAACGTGGGGAAAAACTGTCCTGTTATCATCCACTTGTTACATCAGCTCTGCCAACTCTCCCCATTTTATCTGGTTTTGACACTGACTTTGCACAGAAGTGTCTCAAGAGAGATCAGTATACGATAATCACTCTTTTATTGGATATGTTTTAGGTTCATGTTTGTGCAGAAGAACTAAACGTGACCTTGACTAGGGTTTAATGCATGAAAGACCTAGAGAAAAGAATATTGTGATGATCTTGGGAGACCTATAACGTCAGATTTGGGGATTCTCAGGGACCACAAGAGTGGGACAGAGGGCTTCAGCTTCAAAGTATCTACAAAGTATCAAAAGAGACAGAGTTGAAATCATAGGGCCATTTTAGGAGGGCTTCTAGTCTTTGGCATGCAGCAAGTCATCCTTGCTGGATTACTACACCTCATGCATAATTCGAGCAAGCTCAGTGCCTACAGACCAGATTGTAACAGATACTATGACATTCAAAGTGGCACTTCTGAAAAGGGGGACTAGGACACAGGCTTTGGTGTTCTGGCAACACATCCAGAAGCGACAAGAGGAACACACCAGCACTTGAACAAATGTCAGTGCTCCTGTCTGTGTACCTGCAGCCTTAGCCATCAGGTTCTTGTGACACTGCAGAAGATCACATCAAAACTTTAACATTAGAATTTAAATAGTCATGACAGCAATACAACAGCATTTCGATAGTAAATGGAAACGCCATTCAAGAAATCCAGGAAAAGACAGAATTCACATGGCAATGTTAAAAATAACATATGCACCATGTGGATATGTTAATGTGCTGTCTAAGGCTCACAGGCTGGGCTGAGGGATCACAGGGGTATTTTAGTGCGTGTGTTTCAAGACCTGAAAAATAATAATTTTTGCTTGCTCTTCAGAGTTCACACTTGGGATTTGCTGCCTCTCACATGGAAGAAAAGTTATTTTGTTCTCAGAACCTTAGCAATGCCATCTCAAATAATACAATGTTAAGATTGCTCTGCTACCACTGAAAGGTGCCACCTCTGCAGCCCTGTAAACTGAAATCCTCGCTACTGCATCTTCAGCCCAACCACCATAATACACTGACCTTCAGCCACTCTTTGGCCTGATTTAGCATCGCCGGTGATTTGGCTCCTCCTAACGACCATTCAACTGTTGACCTCTCCCTCCAGATGACCCACCATGGCTATGCCAGCTGTAAGTGTGCCAACCAGCTGGCGCTGGCATTGCAGCACTTCATTAAAGCTACTGAAGAGCGAGAACATGGCAGGATTTGACAGCAGTGCTGCATTAACAATAAGGAACAATCACTTTTAGGGATGGAAATCAGAATGGATGCATTTTCTCGGGGAAAATACATTGTCGCTAAACAATAAAACACAGCACAGAGCTGGGGTGATTTCATACTGCAGCATTTAACTCTGCCACTACCAGAGGATCTGTTCCACCTCCAGCCTGGCACAGCACAGTGCAAAGCCTCAGGAGTCTGCACGCTGATAAAGGGTGTCCAAGCAGCATGTTTGCACCCTGGACACTCCACCATGCTCCAACATTGCTGAACAGTTGTGAAATCTCCCCCGAATCTCCTCACCTGCACACCCTGGTCTGTACTACAGAAAAGGTCTCTGCATAGCACTCAGCCCTGGTTTGACTGAATGAGAAGAGCAGTTTTGACCACTGATGCTAGTCCGTCGTGGAGTGGATTTTGCAGCAGATTGCTAAACAACAACAGGTACCAGTAATTTCAGAAAAGTACCGCTCCAGTCCCCATACTGGCCAGGCACTGAATATTTAAAGACTACATAGCTGGATCTTTGATTGCTCTTATTCAGCACAGCTCTGAAGAACGAGTACTGCATTGTTTCACATCAGTCGAAGCTTTGCTCCAAAGTCCTCAGTTCCGATAAAAGCAGGGGTTTAAGTCCCCTCCCCCAAGTCAAGAGTCATCATTTCCAGCTAAAGGAAAGGACAGTGTATTTGTTCTGTACTAAAGCCTCTGGGACTCCAAAGAGAAGATGAAATGGAAATTTTTTTCTTCTTTTTTTTTTTTTTTAACAGGTTTATATGAGGCATGGGCCAGATGAGACAAGATGGGTTCTTAAGAGGCTAGGTCCCCTGGTACAGAGCACACACTGAATGTTATCAAGATGGTACATGCCAGTCATTAGGATGCTAATTGGACCTGACAGGGCTCTGGTGACTGAAGTGAACATCCTAACTGTCACTACCTGGAAGCATTGCTGCAGGGAACAGCTCCAAGGACCCTAAAGGAAAGAAGTGGGTGTGAGGGGGTAGAGAGAAGGGGGATGTTTATAGCTCTCTACAGCTGTCTGCCTCATATTTAAACGAGGAAAAATACTTCTGTCTTTCTGTACCATGCTGCTAAAAATTCCACTAAAAAAAAAATCACTTTGTGTAATTTGCATTTAAATGGACTTTGCACATGAAGTAGATTATTTTGCTGGTCATGTTTACAATTACTTTCTCTCTGTGTTTCCCAGGACTCCATGAGTCTTGTCTCCAGCACCATCTTTTCTTTCCCTGTCTCCCAACCCATCCAATTAAAACATCAAAAATAAATTAACTTGTCAGATTTCCCCACCAACAACTCTCTCCTACTGCTCTCTTCCTGTCAGAGCTTTAGTTCATATTGAAAAATCCTGGTGTGTTGGGTTTTTTTGTTTGTTTGCTTAGGTGGCCAGATTTGCCTTCTATATACTACACTTCCTGCACTTTCAAAGCAGAGAATCAAAACTTTCTGAACAACTCACTGACCACAAAGAGTGACTATTTCAGGTTCTGGTTGGACAGCTTTCCTGTAAGACTGTGAGAGCACCAACAGTGAGGTGCAAAACTCAGATTGAATTATCTACCAATTAGAGAGAAGGGTGAGAGTTATACAAATGTGGATTTCAAAGATTACTTTTATTTGAAGCCTTATTTTGTACTTCATTGCAAATAACCAATAGCACTGAGTGAAGCTCTTGAACTAGTGACTCAGTGGCCCAGATGTGACAAGTCAGCTTTAAGAGATAAGCTGTGAACAAGACAACTCTGCTAATGAGATGCCAGAACAGACACTGAGAACACCAGCCCTCAATCCCAAATCCCAGGTCAGCATTTCATACAGGCCCTGTGCATGTGAGATGAAGCCCAGGGAAGCTACAATCACATTTAATCTATGACAAAAGCAAGGAGGCTCTAGAACCATATTCCTAGCCCAAAAATGTTAGTATTTCTTCTGAGAGCCACAATCAGCTGTCCCCTTTTCTTATTTCCTTACTACCATAATACTTAGGCAACCTAGCATATTATTCTCCATTAAACTTCAGGGAGTGCAGACTTGAACCAAATCAGCAGGTAAAATCCTCTCTCCATCCCAGCAAACTGTCCAAGGCCCTCTGGCTCTTGCCCCATAGGTGTCAGTTCTGTGGTCTAAAAGCATGCTGTGGATGAGAAGATCATGGCAGAAGGGAAACAAGATCTTCCATGTGCAAACCCACCGATAAGTACTTGTAATGCAGGTAAGTCATCCTCCCTCCAGTGCATGCCATGTGAGCTCCTGGCCTTCTAAAACATGCACACACTAAGATAGTATCAAGACTATATTACTACAGGGATAAGGGGAGGGAAGGGGAGAAAAGTAACATGAAAATCAAGAGTCAGTTACTGGAACTACAAGAATAATTTCCTCTTGCAACGGTTTGCAGCATGAGCATACAAAGAATGGTGGGGGAAAGAGACACAGGGGTGACAAAGTACCTGGGGTTTCCACTTCTCTAGCACTAGTGGGGTGAACAGTATCACAGTTTGTTGCCTTCTCTGCTCAACCAAACCCTTCCCAGGTAGCCTCAGCACACCCCTTCCCAGAGGGATGTAGAACATCTGAACACAGCCAGAAGGATCCTGGAGAGCCACCAAAGTTGTTCCTCTCTGCTGCACGCTAGACCTCATCTATACAGCAAACATGACCCAAGAGCGTGTGCTCCCTGACATCACTTCCATTGAGCCACTGCAACCAGCTTCACTTTCCTTTGTAAATAGTTTCCATTGCTTCATAAAATGGATGTATTAGTCATGAACAAAAACTAAAAAATTACCGGGGAAGGAAGCAATACTCAATGTACAACAGTCAATAAAAGACAGAAAGAAAGAAAAATATTAGCTGGAGAGTTCCAAGAAGGTTAGTGTTACAAAGAAACAAAATATTGACTCTGACACAGGAAAAAGCTTTTCTGAATACCAATGCATCCCATAGAGTGACAAAGAAGCTGTGCTTACCTCAAAGGAGATAAAGTAATATACCACAGCACCTGAGGAAAGGGAGGAGGGTAGCAAAAACAGGCAAGCAAGCATAAACACAAAGAGAATAAGGCCCCTGAAGTCTGTTTCATATAGCTGCTTCTCGTTCACAAAGGAGATTTATCTTTTCCTTGGAAATTCAGCATTCAGGAAAGTGGACTTAGAAGTATAACTCCATAATAATACCCTCTTTTCCAGTCCCCAGGAAACTATAATACTGATTTACTGGTCAAAGAAATAAATGTGCCTCAGATTTCCATACAAGGCACTTCTGCCTTTCTGAAGTTAATCCAGCTCTAAGATGGATAAGCAAAAGGCCAACACTAGTGAAAAAATACCACAAAAAGTATTTGTGTAGATAAATGGAGCTTTCTAAAGGCCAATGTTCTTGCCACGATGGAATAACTTTCATTCTCTAGATAAAGAGAGCTGGGGAATAAAAGTAGAAAAAAGTTACTACACACAAGCAGCTCCCCTGGGTACCAGGACACGTTTGCTGGTTGGGGACTAGGCTTTGCAGAAAATGTTCATGCAGTTAAATTTAAAACTGGAAATATTTCATATGGGATTCATCTGAACAAGAGCAGACATCAATGTCTGCGCTAGGCACCTGCAGGACAGGATTCATCTGCTTCCAAACCAGCTGTCTAAACCAAAGTCAGATGAACTGTGTCCTGAAACATCTATTTCTCCTTCCTTTCTGGAAGGAGAGTCCATATCTCAGTCAGACACAGACAGCTAGTTAGTAGGCATCCAAAGCTAATAGTGGACTCATTTCACCGAGTACCAGAATGACTGCAGCACCTCACTTGAGACTTGAGTACAGACACAGGGTTTGCAAAAATGAATCCACTTTCTTCTCACTACGATGGCTGGAAATCTTACTCTGGAGAATGCAAATACAAGTCCCAAGCTTCTATACAATCTATGTTGCCAATTAAAATGAACCAAGATGCAGCCCTTAGAGTTGCAGAGACAGCCTTTCAAACGCAAGTGGAATGCAAGTGGGAACAACACTGTATTCCTGATCCTGCAAACTGATAAAAACAGGACTTCAGTGATGCTCAAAAGCAATCTGCTCTGAGCCATCAGAAGGAAATTCACAAGATTGAGTTTTGCTTTTACAAAATAATTATCCTTTAGATTCACATGGAGAGCGCTGTCCCTCCGCTCCTAATCCTGGGTTTAAATGCAGCTTCCAAGAGCACAGGGGAAGATAAACTCCAGAATATTTTGAACTTTTTTTTTTATTTTAATTGGTGAACAAGGCAAATGATTCCTACAATCGAACTTAATGATGTAGACTGCAAGTGTCCAAATCAGAAGAGTTCATATAGCACTTACTGCCCAGTCCCCGATAGCAGGAGACCCCTGAGCTGCTCCCTTACCACTTTTCCTGTCAGATGCTGTTTGGTCTCACAGCACAGGTAGCTAGAAAAATCTTGCAAGAACAATTCCCACACAGCCTGCAGCTCCTCTCCCTTCCCATTGCAAGGGGTTCTCTGGGAAAAGCACAGGCAGGACTGGGTCACCTTCAGCAGGACACCAGCAGCCCACTGCCAGTTGCTGCCTTTCCCCACATAGAGAGACAAGGAAAGTGTCCTGTGTGCATGTTCACATCTGGAACACATTAGATAACTGCTGTAGACAGACCAACAGTACAATGTATGCACGAAGTAGAGCTCTCACCATTCCGTAGCATAAACTGTATGTTCCCTCCATCTGGAAGGGATGGAGAGCACAGCTAGGATCAAGTCTCTGTTCAGGGAGGAGCATTTACTAAAGCAGTGGTCATCTATTCCACATGGGCTTAAACCTCTCTGATTAGGGACCATTTTCTTGTCCTGCAGTTGTCCAGTGCTAACATAGCATGAGTTGGCAGGTGGGGCTCACGAACACTGCTGTGGTATAAACAAATAAAATCAGTCTTATGCACACCAAATTCCAAAGCAGAGGCTATTTGCTTACCCACATTCAGTACTGCATACAAAGGGCTGGGCTAACCTCTGAATTGAAAGCAAGACAGACACTGACCTTCTCCTCTGGCAAGGACAAAAAGCTATGGGGAAGCTGCTTCAGTACTCAAGCAGTCATTTATTAAAACTGGGAGATTACTCCTACCAATGAAAGGCAAGGGGATTCCAGAAACATCTCCTCCAGCTTACATGACAAACTGTCCAATCTCAACATCCATTTCAAGTGTTAATTACTTTCCAGAATACTCACCTGAGTTTTTCCTAGCTTCTGCAGAAGATTTAAAAAAAAAGTATAGAGTTCTTCATATTTCCCTTTCTAAATTTATATAAATTATGTAATTGCATTTTTAAAGGACTATAGCAAGTGACTTGAGGAGACCTGCACAATGAACTAACACTACATGTGACAGAGCAGGAAAAGAATAATTCTAAAAGCAGAAGAGCTCTTCTCCCACCCCCCACCCCCCATAATAGAAAAGAGAAGATAGAAGGCACTATAATTAGGTAGAAGGCACTATAATTGCACATGTGAAATATTATTCGAGGACAATGGTATATGTGGCAAGTTATTTTAATTGCTGAGGTAATGATATACTTTAAATGATGTAAAAGATGCCTAGAGCACAAGAACAGCTGCCATCTTAGAGAAGATTAATGCGCTTAGGAAAGCACATTCCTTTAACATACATATCTGATAAATTATATATTTATACTGGCAGTGAAATCTAGTATGAGGGGCTCACAGGCATTTTCTAAAGCAAAAGCTTATCATTGTGAAAGGAATTTGCCCAAATCATTTAACTCTGGACTAAAACTACAAGAGAAGAGGAAGGAAGGAGCAATTTGTTTTTTCGTGGTAGGATTTTACTTAAATTCCAGAAGGCGGCTTATATCCATTGGTATTTGGGTTTTTTACACAGGTGTGGGGCATTTAATCGATTTTAAGGCAAATGCACTTGTATTACTACACATCACTATATCGAGCCATTAGTGTAAGGCGCTGTGAGGCAGAAGAAAAAGGGTCCTTATGCTTAGAGTAACACAACAGTTCCCCAGCAGCAGCCCACAGAGCCACAATAAATGTTCGTAGCCTCTCCAACACGCAAATTAAGTGCATCCTGAATACAAGAACAGTGATGTATGATAAACTAGGAGCTCAGTTTGCCAGAAACTTCATGTTTGGCAACAGTCCATTGTTCCAAAAAGGTTAGAAGCCACTGAAATGGAGTATATTACAAGAGACAGCATGGAACAAAAACCAGAGACTGGGAGAGCACAAGGAATGAAAAAGAAAATCACTGCCAGCCTGACCAGCATCCTAACACAAGCACTCCCAACAGAGAGTGTTAAGCTCAGCCAGACCATCGTTCCAGGTGGGGTTTGGGTACCATGAGCTTATCTTCACTAGCAGCTCTGTAAAGCCCAGCTCACTGTTAGCCCAGTGGCTAAGTAGTCAGAGAGGGTATGTCATCAGAAGGGTTTAGGAAAGGACAAGAGCTCAGCTGGACCAGGCAAAGCGTCATTGCCTCCCATTTAAAGGCAGACACAGGGAGCAATTGTGCAGTTCGCTCACGGACAGGCAGAGTGCCTGCAGCACAGACAGGTAACAAAACCCGACTTTGTGCATAGCAGACTGTGCCTTGCTCACAACCACATCCCACTACTCTTCAATGCCAGCAGAAGGAAAACAGTACTGCACCAAACAGTTGGAGAAATCCCTCAAAACCTTCATGATACACAAAGCCTGAAGGAATGCACATTATAGAAAGATTTAGTTTGCTGGCATGAACTCAAACATGTAAGCCAAAAGATTATTCACAAAGATCAAGACAATCTTCAAAGAAGCCAGAAATCCAGGGGGAGGCAAAGTATTTCCAAGTAGTTCCACTTTCCTCACACAAGCCAGGGAAGCTCAGAGAGAGGGTCATAAATAATGGACTTTATTTTCATTCTTTGCATATACTTTTGCTGGTGTGGTGCCCAGTGTCATCCGGAGATGGAAACTGATAGACATTTTTGGATACTCAACAATACCTTAAAAAGGACATTTGCTTGGAACAGAAATGCTCAGTTTCTGGAATTCAAACTCTTGTCATTTACTAATTGCTTTATATAGTCTATGAGAGCACTTCTAAGAAAAAAAATCTGATTTCTGATAATAAAAGCCTCTGTAAACTAACAAAGAACAACATTTCCAGGTGTAGTGGCCACAAGCAGCCAATTCAAATTAAGGCAACTATTTAAACATCAAAGCAACAAACCATTGACAGACTCCCCTAAGAGCAGAAAGAGTCACCATTTCTTGATGCCTTCAAAGCAAGACCAGAGGATCCTTTTTCAAATATATGATCTAGCTTAAGCCACAGTTAATAGCTAGATACTGAAATTAGCATTAACCAAAGCAGCCCTGTCCCAGATACTCTCACTGTAAGCAGTTCTGGTCACACCAATATTGAAAGATGATTAAATGAATCAAGAACAGGTCCATTTAAGTGTTGGTAATAAGAGACCTATCTCAGAAAAGGCTTGGATTAAGCTGGCAAAACACCGCCTGATAAGGGGCAGGATCGCTGCCTACAAATACATTTGAGGAGAAGGGCAGAAAGAAATGAGAGCCACCATTTAACCATAGAATTATCTTGGTGCCAAAAGGAGATAAACCAATGACAAATGCTTCTAGGATGGAGGTCAGACAAATCTGAGTATGGAGCAGTTGTAATGCGGAGCAGCCTCCCAGTGAGAGAAGTGGAAGTTGAGAAAAAAACAGAGAACCTGAGAGTCCACCGAAAGGGCTCCTGCCTCATGTTGATCCCTCAGCAGTGAGTAATCTTCCCTGGGCCCGAGGCTTGGTTAGTCAGATTATCCTTTCCAGATCTAAGCTAATAGAGAGTTCAAAAACTTAGTAACATGTTAATTACTATAAGAAACGGATTCACTGGGGTTTTTTAAAGTTTATTTTGAAAAAAAAAAATTAAAGTAATTTTTATTTTTTTTAAGGCACAAATGTAAACTCTTTTTTATTAGTTCAAGAGAACACACAGCAGGAGCAACACTCAGAAAAAAGAGGTTCCAACAGTAGCCTGTGCAGTTGGATAGGACAAGAAACACAGCTCTTCATCACCAGAGGTAGACTTCACAGATGTTCTATTACAAAGAGCTTTCAGCTTTTATCAAGAGAGGGAAGGGAATCTACCAGGCACTGAAGAACCACTGTAAAAACCAAAGAGATTCAGAGAAATAATGCTGGTCACTGCAGAGCACTGCAGTAGTGCTCTGCAGTGACCAGCTTCCTACTTATACCAGAATCCTTCCCTTCATATTGTAATAAGAGACATTAGCTAGGAGTTTGAAGCGGTGAGAGCAAGCTATCACCAAGCCCCACCAATACTTAGCAATAACAGACTAACCCTAACAGAAGTAACTGGGAAAAAAAATAATATTCAGGAAGGAAACGTCATAAGCTTTCCATAACCACTTCACTGTCCCATAGGCCCTCACTCTCCTCCTCTGTACACAAAGCCTCCCCTCTTCCAAAAGCGTAAATAGACTCTTGCACACTCAGAACTGTGATGTGAAAACAAAATTGTGTGTTGATGATCTTGAAACTGTTTTAATGAGAGAGCTTCAATTCCACCCTTCCTTCCTCTCAACTCCACCCTCTCCTCCAAGAGAGGAAATTTGTTTGGGTTAATACAGAGGGGGAAAAAAGCAAGCTAAAAATAGCCTCCCTTTTGCCTTAAATTTAAAGCTATGAATAAACAGCTTGAAACAGGAATGCAGTTAATCTACCCACCAAATTCCTATGCTGCTTTCTTGTTCAGTTCTTCAAAACATTTTCACAAGGATCAAATACACAGAGACTTATTTCTGCAGAGCCAGTGGTATCCCAGGACTGTCGGCTTCCTTGCAGGTGAGGTAACTGGCTTTGACATGAAGAGGAACAGGTTATGAGACTGGATGCACCAAAGATATAATACAAGACTATTAAATACTAGAATATTGGAGCAATATCTTTGCATCCAAGGAGCCAGCATGAAAACAAATCAAGAAAAATGCACTAAGAGAACACAAAAACATTTCCGTTGTTTCCATTTACTGTGGAACAGACAAAAATGCATTACCTCCTAAACTCTGTTCTTTCTAAAAAGCACTCACGGTTATCCCTATCTCAGACCCAAGTCACATCTGTCCCTGACAGCAATAGTTGTCAGCACTGAAAGAGCAGGGTGATCAGCCATCCTTTTCACCCTGGGCCAGGAGCCAAAGCAAGGCTGGCTTGTATATTTGCAGTGCAGAGCCAAATAAACTTCTTTAATTTATTCTGTTCCTTATGCCACGCCATTAGCAGGCAAGCAAATCAAACTCCAGGGAGTATTCTTGCACTTGGAATATTTGAACCCTAACTTGATTTTGCCCTACTACTTTTCCACTGTATCACCAATGAGATTGAAGTAATGCCGTAAGAGCCACATGTACTATCCTACCAATGCAGTCAGAAGCCTCTTGGCAGAGCTGCCTTTCATTCCCATATTCCCAGTTTCCCATAGCATGAAGCATCACAGCATGCTGCCGTGCAGTTCTATAGACATTGCTATGATACCTGATACGAGTTACCTTTTAAAAAAAGAAAACCACCTCCCTCCTCTTTCAGCAGATGAGCCCTGTGGAAGGAGAAAGGAAATGCCTCACTTTCATCTCAGAGTTCAGAGGGAATGTTTTATAGCCATCAATCCTGTCAAGATCCTATTCACTGACACACTAGGGACAGCAACTATTTTGAGGTAGGCTGTACTGTCATGAAATAGCCAGGTTCTGAAAAGAGCTTCATCCAGTGACATTTGGAAAGCTAGGTAAAAGACTTTCCTGCAACCCTAAAGTTGTGGAGTCTCCTTCTCTGGAGACATTCAAGACCAATCTGGACACGTTCCTGTATGATTTAATCTAGGTAATCCTGCTCAGGCAGGGGGGTTGGGCTAGATGATCTTTCGAGGTCCCTTCCAACTCCTGACATTCTGTGAACCTGTGAAATCCAACACATAAGAGGCAGATGAGATGAGTTCCGCAGATGTGACTACACAATGCAAAGCCACAGGAGGAACAAAGCAGCACCTGCTACTGGAACTCCAGGGGAGGAAAAGGAACCCAAGCTGTTTGCAACCTCTGTGTCCCAGGTCCAAGCAAGTACTTTCACAGAGAGGTGAGAGACACTCCATGATCAGAGCAGGACAGCGGATGCTGGGCTCTCACGCTCACATCTCTGTATCAGTGGCTTTCTGTACAAGCTAGTACTTCCCATACATACATAGCACTCACCCTCTCATTGTGACTGCTAAAAGGACTTCAAGAATACTATTTAGGCTGTGCAGAAATATTAGAGAATTACACCTAATTAATACTTATTCATCCACTATCCCTGAGTATTTGCTGGCTGTGTTTACCCTCAGTTCCTATCCAAGGTGGAAAGTATCCTTTAACAGAAAGGAAACTGTCACGGAGACTGTCACATTACTGAATTCCAGGGAGCTGAAACTACACTTGCAGAGCTCTAAACTAGATACCATATAATTCTCTTTTCTACAGGCACGCCAGCCAGCATGCACTTGTGCAATGTACTTGCAAGTCTGGTGGATAAAGAAAAGAACCAGCACATCTGAGCAGAAAGTCAAGGGCAGTATGCGTCAAGGTTAGA
This sequence comes from Heliornis fulica, assembly GCA_013399135.1. Lineage (NCBI taxonomy): Eukaryota > Metazoa > Chordata > Aves > Gruiformes > Heliornithidae > Heliornis > Heliornis fulica. The sequence continues at coordinate 201,595 of VXBZ01010660.1, forward strand.
TGCAACTGCATCAGCAGGGCTGCCAGTGCAGCATCTACTGTGCATCCAGCACCAGAGCTCACCTGCTACCCGGGGAGCCTCGCTCAAGCAGGTATAACTACAGACTTGTATCTTCTCAAAAGGTGCAGTAGCCAAATGTTATGGAACAGAAAAGGCCTCTGACATCACTCATCTGCAACCTCACCCTTTTCTGCCCGCTAGTTTTAACAGATGTAAGTGGAGGTGGCTTCCATGGATTCAACAAGGATTCAACCTGCCCAGGACACTGTAAAGAATCAGAAGGGAATGGACACTGACTCAAGATAAACTGAGAGTAGGCTTAAGTGTGTATGGCAGCAATCCTGCTTTAGATCCAAAAGACAAAAACTTCAAAAAGCAACCTGGGCCAATTCTTTATGGAGGCAGATTCTAGGGCTCCTTTACAGCACTCGTCTCAGTATATCCCAGACTGTACGTACAGTCACGATTCCCAGTGACATCCCTTTACAACAGCTCTCAAGAAAACACCCAGAATTACTACAGATGTTTTTTTTTAAGAATGCTAATTGATATAAACCAGCACATCTCTGCCACAGCCAGTCAATTCAGTCAAGTACCTGTTCACGCACCAAGAAGCTTCACCTTTGAACAGTGCGCTCTGTCAGCTCACACAAGACACATCTCACTTAAACCTTTTCTTCTTCCTGCATTTTACCCAGCCAAAATTCATAGTCCACAGTAAGATCCATCCATCAGTGAAAAGGTCTGCAGGCAGGATCAAGGATCCAAGTGATTTGACAGGGGAAGAGAGTGTGGGGGGAAAGACATAGGCAGCCTCTGACAAGATCATAACTACCTTCAGCAGAGGCAAAGCCCACTTGCAACTAAAGGACCACAGAGGAGAGGACAGAGACTGAGCTCCCCACAGCTTTCTTTTTTTTGGGGGATGGTGTGTTTACAACAGCCACTTCTGCACAATACTAAATCAGAAGGAAAGACTAAGCTAGGGATCTCATACAGTACTGAGTTCTCCATCACACCAGCACTAAGTGCTGTGTACTTGGTCACAGAGAAAGGAGTGGAATTCAATGAGTTAAGGAATCTTGATCTCAATGACCAGGAGGAACAGTGATAATGCCAGGTACAACCATGGCCCTGATCAATATTCCTAATACATAAAATATGCAAGTCAGGGCCTGTCTGCAGCACTGGAAGCAGTCTTTCAGCTGATTGGTTGGGTTTTTCCTTCAACTCAGCCTCACTTTTAACTACTCTTGACTAAAATTATTACTTTCACTCAATATTCAATTTCTGACAGGTATTATTCGTCACATATGCTGCAAGCTGGCTCTATCCTTCCAGGCAAAACACAAAAGCTCACTAGAAGAAGTCTTTCTTATTTTACAAGTCATGTATAATTTATGTATCCACAATATTGACAAAGGCTAGAAATAAACATAGTGTCCAATTCTCTTTCCTATAACCTTTCAACAGATATTATGGGGCCTCTTCCTTTCAAAGCATTCCTTCCACCTGCTTTTCATCTATCAGTTACATGAGCACAATTGCTTCCTTTATGCCCAACCCCATAACCCAAAAACCACACCATGTCAACATTCAGTGAAACTTAATTAAGTGTCCTATGCTCCCTCAAGCACTTCTGTATTTTGTCGACTGAGTCCACAATTTTTTTCAAAGCACACAGATTTGCTCCCGCCCTTCTAGTCTTGCAGATGGATTCTGGGCAGGACAGAAAACTGACATTCAGCTCTCCCAACCAGCACAAAAGAGGTAAAAAAATTGTCTGAAAACCAGAGAAGACTTTACAAGCAATTGCTAGACCACTGTTTTAAAGGGTGCTAAATGTCAAAAATCACCTGGATGCACTTTATTGACTTTTTGGCAGAAAAGATTTATTGAAAGAAGCAATTTATTGACAAAAGAATCACAGGCAAATTACATGGACGTTCACAGGTGGCTGGCAGGAGTAAGGCAATATTTTCTTCACTGTATTTCTTTTAGGTAGAAAAGAGTTTGAGGGAATGAGAATTTTCAAGGGTTTTCATTTCGTGCCCAAATAAGACCAAATTAGCTAGTGTTCTTACACTGCTCAGAAAATTCCAATCTCTCATTTTGAGAATATACACCTCGAAACAGACCCAGGAACTCCGACTCCAGCACTGAGACACTCTTTCCTCTTTTTATTTAAATAAGTTTTTCTTTCTGAAGCTGTTCTCAGTAACAAAAATATTTTTACCAATTCTCATCTTAGCCTCTGCAAGAATTACTAGAATTACAAAGTCTTCCACCATCCCCCCAACAAAGTTGTGCGAGTGACCGGAGAGTTTGCGATGCTGACCTTCCAGTATGAGAATTTAGGGACTTGAGGGGGAGAGGGGAAGGTATGCAACGGTTTTGCTTGCAATTGGTCAATTTTTGCAGCAGTAAGTGAACTGAAAAAGTATAAGTAAAGAAAAGAAAAGGATCATCATCACAGATTAGAGCTCACAAATCCTCACTGGGGAAAACAGAATGTCTGTCAGGGAAACTCACCGTGACTGGTGGTTTTGCAGATGACACACAAGATGCAGTTGGAAGTCGCTTTTGATCTCCCACAGCAATAACAGTCAGCCCTTCAGCAATGCCACTGCAAGACACAAAACATCAGAGTCATGAATAAAACTGGCAGGTGGTGATCAGGAGTCACTTCAGGAACAGACTTTTCAATCCAGAAATACAGCTCCCTGCTCCACAATCCCTTTCCCCTGTCCTCTGTTCTTCCACACACGCTCTTCAGCCTCTTGTTACTAAAATGAAACTCAAGTCATCAAATACAGATTGTCTTATTGGAAAAATGTCTTCTTGCAAATTTCCAGCACAGAACTAAAGAAACACTTAGAAGAAGTGACGTTTTCTCACTGAATCCACACACAAACTAATGAAGTGAGAGTGAACATGCAATGCCAGGAGACTAAGGCAAGCTGAGCAGGCAGGTGAAAGTCCAGGTAGAGAACGCCTGCAGAACTCCACCTGTAAGTTACGGCCCACCAGCACCCCAAGAAGCAAGCTTTGTTGCTCCCAGGGAACAATGCACAGAAAGAAGAGAGCATAAACTTATGTTCCCAAAGCAGGGAAGAGGTAATGGCAAGGGACAGTGAAATGGATAAATATTTCTAATCATTCATTCATGTTTCTAAGACCAACAAATGCCAGCAGAGGAAGGGCAGCTAGTGGAAGCAGTTCATGAAACAAATATCCACAAGTGAAAAGCACCTTCTGCCAAGTGGTAAAACTGCACAAAGTAATGCTGCACAGAGAAAATCAAGGTTATAGCTATACTCAAACGCACAGCAGTGTTCAAATGCACAATCAACCAACATTTTAGCTCTACCTACAGAAGCAGCAGTAAGGTCCACTATACCTTAGACAAACATTTTTAGACAAAAAAAAAAAAAAACAACCACAAACATAAAACCACACAAACCCTCACACCTTCTTTTTCCACTACAGCTTTATTATAGTGGATAATGAATTACACCACTGTTTTGTGCCACAGGATGTTTGCTAGTGTATACATCTCCTTAGCATTAAGTTTGGAATTGCATATAAATTTTAGTTAAGCACAGTGCAATTAGTCCTACCATGTATTAAAGTCTAAAAAGCCAACCCCCACAGAAGAACTATGACATCCTTAGAGACAACCAAGACTGCAGTTTATCCACCCACCTGAAAGATGTTTGTTTTGTGTATCAGGTGTGCCTGGTTTGCCACAATAAGTCCTACCTTTTTTCAGTGGTGGATTTTCTGGGTTTTGTTTTTTAGTTTGTCTTTTTGGGTTGTTTTAATCCTATTATTTCAAGTACTTAGTTTAACTAATTTTGAGATCATGTAGAAACCTAGTACAACAGAAAGCCTGATATTTCACTGCCACATAGTCAAGTAGAACACAACAGAGACTCAGCAATACATTCCCTAAATATTGCTTTATTTTGGTTTTTCTAACACAAAGAACTAAGAAAGTACATATTAAGTGTTTCTTGAGAAGAAGCTGCCCAATGATTTTTAGATTATTTTTTTTCCTTTAGCTTGGCAAATACCAGAAGCAACATCACCTTTTAAGGCAAAAGGCAGCTGAAAGCAAAATCCATTAAGCCAGAGTGACTCATAACAGCAAAGATTCCTCCTAGAAAAACAAATTCAATCATGAAGCAAGAACAAGCTAGAAGCCTTAGTAATAATAATGCAAACAAATCCTGCTTTCCCCATGACTTTTTGTGGGCTGATGTTGGCTGGTTCAGCAGGTGCTCTTGGCTACTGTGAAAAAGTAAACAAGACTACTGTTCTGACCCAGTCTTAGCATTCATATGCATCCCCGGAGAGCAAACACAAGCACAGATGCACAGGAACCCACCCCGTGCCTTATCTTCTCTATAGAAATGCAGGGGAAGTTATGTATCTGAAGCTGTCTCTATGCTCCAGTTACGTGGACTTTCACCACAGTTACAAGTAGCTCAAGAGCTATGACAGAGAATACACAGAAGCACGCACATAACACTGAGTGAGCCTGTGTCATCATGTAGCCAGGACCACCATACCTTCATCACACCTGTGAAACGTTTGCAAAACCTAGGTGCAGCTCTTCAGACTGTAACCCTGCCTGCTGAAACAATGGTGGCAGCTTTACATCAATGAGAAGATGTGATCTCAGTAGACTGCATCTGAATTTACTCCTCAAGGCTAGAAGACATCTAAAACCCCGAGTGTCATGGTCACTGCACAGATTTCCCTTGACCTGTCCAACATGTGAGCCCAGACAACTACAGTTTCAGCAAGGAAGGTGCTGGCACCACCAGCAGAGAGACCAGGACTCAGCTGCCCTCTTCACTAACCAACCTGCTGTAGAACTCCAGGCAGCTTGTCTGCTTGTGTCTCTCTTTCACACTCCAGCTGATTATTATTCTTTTTTGGTCTCCTCTTTTGACAAGGCACCATCTTTTACAAAATGTTTATGTCTATTTATCATGTGTTTCTGAGTGTAACTCTAACCATTAACTGTAACAACAACAGGAATGTCAGCTGCAGTGTAACTCCAATTGGTGCTACAAGGCTTCCCCTCAATCCCAGCTACACCAGACATCCTGCTTCAGGGATCAAGAGGCATGTGTTTAATCTTTCTGTCCTGGCTTGTATCAAACACTTCCCGGCTCTCTGGCACACACCACACACCCTGGACTCCATCTAGAGACCTCACTGTCAATCCCAAACCGTTTAGATTTGTTTCAGGTTAATTTCACAGGTTCTTAAGGGGGTAAACTACATCTTAGTAAGAGAGGGTGAATTGAGTCCTTATGCCTAAATTCAACCTGTGCAATTAAAGACCTGTTACAGACAGCTCAGCTTTCCAGGAACTTGGATACCTCAAGATAGACATCCTGCACTCTAATTTTCTAGCTGTGAAACACCTGTACTTGCTCTGCCCGTACTTGCATTCTTCCCCAGGCACTGCCACCAGAGATATAGATCACAGTGACTTTCTGCTGTAACCCAAGACAACTGTCACTTGGGGCTTATATTCTCTGCACATTGGTCAAGGAATCTGCTTTCTAGATGTAGTACACCTCGCAGTGTTCTAGTACTGTTCAGGGCTTGCTGCTGGTTCCTAAAAATCAGAGTGCTTTGGGTTGGAAGGGACCTTAAAGACCACCTAGTGCCAACACCCCTGCCATGGGCAGGGACACCCTCCACTGGATCAGGTTGCCCAGAGCCCCATCCAAGCTGGCCTTGAACACTGCCAGGGATGGGGCAGCCGCAGCTTCTCTGGGTAACTCGTGCCAGTGCCTCACCACCTTCACAGTAAAGAATTTCCTTCTAATGTCTAATCTAAATCTACCCCTTTTCAGTTTAAAACTATTGCTCTTCACACCATAACTACACTCTCTGATAAAGAGCTCTTCCTCGTCTTTCCTGTAGAACCACTTTAAGTACTGGAATGCTGCCACAGTCTCCCCAAAGCCTCCTCTAGGTGAAACAACCCCAGCTCTCTCTGTCCTCACAAGAGAGGTGCTCCAGCCCTCTGACCATCTTCGTGGCTGTGCCCTAGACCCTCTTGACAGGTCCATGTCTTTCTTATGCTGAGGAGCCCTCAGTTGGATGCAGTACTCCAGGTAGGGTCTCATAAGAGCAGAGTAGAGGGCCAGAATCACCTCCCCTCAGCTGGCCACACTTCTGACACAGCCCAGGATGTAGTTGGTTTTCTCAGTTGCAAGCACCCATTGCTAGATTGTATTCAGTTTTTAATCCAATACCCCCAAGATGTTCTCTGCAGGAATGCTCTCAACCCACTTGTCGGCCAGACTATACCCGAGTTTGGGGAAGCCCCATGCAGAACCTTGCAGTTGGCCTCACTGAACTTCATGAGGTTTGCACAAGCCCACCTCTCAAGCCTGCCAATAGCACTTGAATTAGGAGACAGTGCCTATAACAAACAAACAAAAAGAACCCCAAAACCCACAAAACAAAAAAGAAGCTATTCTATGAATCCTATTAAATACAAGAAGCTGTGGAAAATATATTTTAAAGCTGATATTAACACTGCTTGCTCCTGTTTTTAACACGTAAAAAAATACCAAGAAGAAATGTCAGTAAGTTCCATCTCTGCACCTACACCCACCAGTCTCTCACCCACTTTTTTGTTTTATTAAAATTAAGGTAATACCGTATTTCTTGCCCACATGCTCTCCCCTCAAATAAAACTCCACTTGACAAGTTGCAATCATTCTGTTTATTTGAAATACCTTCCTTCAATCCCTACTGCTCGATGCCTCCTCACTCTCAGTAAAGACTACAGCCATGGCCACACTTATCATGTACTCAGAACCCAGCAAATCTGCCATGTAAGTTATCTCCAGCTGATATCTACAGAAGCTTCAATATTTGAATTACCCATATATATAAAAACCATTGGGGAATATATAAATAGATATTCCCTTTCCACTCCTATTTTAGGATTTCTTGAACTCTACGCTATTCTTACCTTCCTTACATCAGCATTAACCCTGCAACCATATTCCTGCAACATGAGCATCACTCTTGTCTCTGAAAACCACTGGATTCATTTGATTCTTTGGAGTTAGCCTTTACAAAGTCCGGAATATTTGACTGTAGCACGCTTGTGTATCAGCTTTTCAAGTGACTGAGCACATATAACCGCTGTTAGAGTTCCTGCAAACAGATCACCACTCAAGCACTTTGCCCTAAACATCCACTTGCACTCTGCTTCCCTCCTGTGACCTTGATAAGGTTTCCTTAAGTATTTGCATCCTGTGTATCTGCTCACAAAGGCACCTGGGCTCAGCTCTTCGCACTGAAAGCTCTAAGATCTGTGATCCTCCTTTGGTTATTCCCAAGTGCCAGCCAGACCTGTAAGAACATTTTGCCTTCTCCTGCAGATGAGTTTTCACTTTTATCACTTTTCTTCCCAAATACAGAGCAGAAAGTTGAGGGTTGTTGGGGTTGGGTTTTTTAAGGTTTCCAGACATCACCACTCTTACCTAGGCTTGAACAAGTGTGGCTAAGGAGCTATGTGAGTTTCAATAGTTTCAACTGTCGCAATTATAGTGATTAGAAGTCCAAAAATTTGAAGCCTTGATTAAGGTCATCAGCTTTAAACTTAGTTTCCATTTTTAGCTGCTATGTCTGGGAAAGAGCTGACTCTCCCTGCTTAGTAACTATGAAAACATACAGATGTTTAGATTTAAAACCCTGCACACTAAATTTCAGCATGAAAATTTATTAACGAAGTTGTAAGGCCATCCATTTAGCTAAGCAGTCATGGATTAAATGATATATTATTCAAGTTCCCTTTTTTCCATTTTTAGAAGAATGGTGGATTTCCTTTTTACTAAAGGTGGGGTTAACATTTCTTTGTTTTTTCTTTTGATCTGTTGTGCTGTTTTACTTTTACTTTATGTCAAGCTGTCCTTGGAGGAAAATTGAAACTTGATTATACTCTGCAGAAACAGCATTTATTTACTACCTAAACTTCCCCAAACATGATAGCTCACCAGGAATAGAAAGTAGGTCTAGCAAGCTTTAGAAAATATTAGTTTTAAAAACAATATTAAATGTATAGTTAAAGATAGTAAGGAAATGTGACTGATTCTACCAGAAAAAGGAGAATATCTCACTATCTTTCATTTAGTTTTTCTTCAGCCTTTCCCTGGCCCAAGTTATATGGCACTGTCAATGCCCAGGTTCACAACTTAAAGTTACCCATTGTTGAACTGATACTGCTGTAAAACTTCAACAACAAATATCCTCCCTACACCTGCAGAAAAGGCTATTGCTCTCGCAGGTTATCCTGGTGCTGCAGTCAACTCTTTTTTTTTCCAGGCAATTAAGCCATTGATTTGCTGTGGTTCGAACACTTTCATTTTCCTGTAAAGCCCTAGCCCAAACCTGCACTGGTAAATACTTTTTCATGTAAGTGCTGTTAAATGGTTAGGGAAAGTTTAAGTCTTAACCCAATTTGCCACAACTTCAAATCCATCACTGGAGAGGTTCCTCTCCAGAGAATACATTTAATTTCATACATATGATTACACACAAATACAGACATAGCACTATTTAAAAGCATTGATTCCAATACTTGCCCGGTGATTTCTTAAAACTGTTCCAGGGCTTTCAGAAACAAGAGTGGGTTTAAAATATGACAGGTACTTAGCTCCTGAAATATCCTCAGTGGACACAGCCAGCTCTCGCACTACAAGCCTTTAAAGAGAGATCATAGGTATTTTCTAAATGAGTTACTAGAATTCCCAAAGAGATGATACATCTCTTAGAGTATCACAATATTGTATACGTATGTCCTTGTCATCCTCAGAAGCACAAGAAGGACTATCCTTTTTATGCTGCAGTGGGTATGGACCTGAGACACCATGAGGAAGGCAACACCAACAGCAGCAGGACTCCCCCCCAACTCCCCCCTCACTCTCTAAACTCTCTCTGAGCAAGGGTAATGCAACACTTGCTGAGCTAACTGATGGTTCACTGGTTGGGTCCAGGGTCACACCACTTTCCAAGGCCCACCTAATACTGTGGCATGACACTGAGTCACAGCAGCACTGTAAGCTGTCCTAAGATCATCCACAACCCTTGATAGAAGTGACCTTCCCAAGGAGTCTGCTGTGGAGCTGGGAGATAAACCAGGTGCCCCGAAGCTCCCAGTGAACACTCAGCTCCACGGGAACTGTACCCAGGTAAATGCCATTCCACAACCATGCCCTGAGCGAACCTGCCAAAGCACCTGCAGAGAAGCAGGTAGACAGGAAAAACGACCATGTAGACAAAGGAAAAGGTGGTGCTAACAACAATTTGCATGTCATTTAGTTTCCTACTCTAATCAATCAAATAAAGCACTTATGGACACACCACTAAGTTTTCTAGTGCTGTGATTTCTTCAAAGTACTTGCTCCTCCCACCACACCACCAACAACTCCCCCCCTCCCCCAGTTATTTTAAAGCTTTCAGCTTTTTGGTTTAAGCTGGTTACTTAAAACAACCGTTATCTTTGGTTTGTTGTTTTGGATAGACCACGACACACATTTTGCTCCCAGAAAAATCTCTGAGGCAGTAAACTGCATCATACGATTTCTACCACAGTATTTCCAGAGAGAAGACTTACCTATCCTACCTTTGCCCTTTCTGCTAACTTCACAGTTAAAACAACACATTCCCAAGCCTAGATCTTCTTCTCTCCTAAACCAGCCACCCAAACACACAAACCCATCAAGTTTTCCATCTCAGGTTGTAGCAGCTCTCTCTGCTCTGATTCTCCATCTGGCCACAGCGTAACTGGATCTGGCCACGTGCCCCAGTGCTGGCAGAGCAACAGAGCATCAGCCACAAGCACCTCAGCCAGCTATTACAACATAGCACTCTCTTGCTCGGCCAGCTATGGCAGGCACTTTGCGGTAAATGAAGAGCTGGTGTGCAGTAATTTAAGAGCACTGGTGTTTGGCAATAGCATGAACACTAGATGTGACCTAGTCAGTGGGTGAAGTAAAACACAACTCAGATGTATCTGGGCCAGGACAATTCATATTTTCCAAAGAGTTCTTTGATGTGTTTTGGTCTAAGCAACCCTATAGAAAGGCCTGCTCACAAAGCACCATAAGCATCACTGATGCATGGGGGAGTGCCTGAAGCCCAGGAGTTAGCTGATCCCTGCTTATTAGAACTTAGGATCACTTATATCAAGTAAACTCATGCTATGAAGATAATATCCTCTCGTTTCTGGTCTGCTTTAACACTAGCCAGAGTCCAGGGGAGGATAAGCAGAAGGATGATACCTCACAGCTGGAGAGGAGCAAGAGCTGAACATTAGCCACATGAAGTCAAGCAAAGTCTAGAACTGGCTGAAAAAGTAATTCCTCATTATGGGCAGGCTACAAAGTGTAAGCTGGTAAGAGTTGCTTATGTTCTACAGAGCAGGAGAGAGGCTTAAGAAACAACACTCAAACTTAGGAAAAACAAGTTGTTTCTTGTACCTGATCCATGCTTCCACATATGCCACAATACTCCCAACTCTAAACCAGGTATACAATCTTGTCTCCGGACAACACAAATCCAGCCAGCAGCCCCACAGTCCCCTTCCTATATCTCTCAATGTACGTGACTTATATCAACCATTAGCTATTCCCGCTTACTTCCACTTCCCCGCAAATATGATTAAGACACCTACAATTACATCATGATTCCTGATACAGAGAACTAGTGATATTTTTTCAGCAAACATACACATAGCTGTGTCCTCCCTTCAGCCCTCTACCTGGAGGAAAATCCAACCTGGTGGAGGTGAGGAGGAAGAGATTTGTGAAAGAGGAAAATGAGACTCTGCAACTTGGAAGCAACCATCCCCTTTCCAGCAAAGAAAGCACAGACTACCCTGAAGACTCATTTGTGCCCATCAAGCACACTAATGAAAGCTACCAGGGACCTCAAACTTCCCCTCAGCCCTTCATAGACTGCCATGCTGGTGAGGACACAGGTTCCCAGGTGGGGTAAAATGCATTAAATTCCCCTCAGTTCCATGAAGCAAGGTCAGTTTATACTAACTAATGATCTGGCTCATCATATCCAAGGAACTGACACACTCATTAGTTATCCTAAAGAGCAGGATATTACAGTAATTTATGACAGCTGCTCTGTGTAGCTTTTCACAACTATTTTCTACACCTTTAAATAAATCTAGCATTGGAGACGTCCTTTACTAGGAAAAAACATCCCTAGATCAGCGGCCTGTACAGTGTCTAGCAGTCTGTAAGTGTTCCTTGGCAGTGTTTACAAAGCAGCGATGCACATAGTTTAACAGCTTTGCTAACACCAATCTGCATGTACTGCTTCCAATGAAAGCAACTCAGAAACATGCTCCTTTCCTCATCATCCCCAAAGTAAAGCCTGACATTGACATCCTTCCTCCCTTCTCCGTGAACCACCTCATTCTCCTTTCTACCTTATTGTAATGTTACATTCCTCTCACATTTAAAAGACATAAGAAAAAGGGCATAGCCTGCGTTCACGAGAAAACAAAACAGGTTTTCATACACTTGAAATCTCATGAGTCCTAAGTATTTAACAGATATGCTCTTATGCCCCTCTACACTCTTAGAGTCCTCAAAAGTGTCACTCCACCACTCTGCATCATCCAGTCTCTCCCACACCCTTGCTGATGCTGTACTTGCACAAAACAGTTGGCACAAGGAAGCAGACAGGATATGATAGCTTGGGCCCCTTCACCTCCTGCATGTTTGCACAATAGGTACTGTCCCCACCTCAGACACAGTTTAAACACGTGAGGCTGGAAGAAAATGAAAACAGTTTACCTCATTTATAGGTTTTGAGGAGAATAAAATGCTCATGATCAAAGAAGTTTATGGCAGAAGAACTGAATTCATTCATCTCCATTCATCCAGTAACATCTTTCCTTTCAGGAGCAAGGTGTCCAGCTGTTTCTTATCACGACAGGTCAGGAAGGACCTTGGCTGCAAACAGACATTTTTCTCTCATTCTCCTCCACCAGAGAAGCCATTGTGCTTTTCTGAATTTCATGACTTGAATGCACAAGTAAATATGATACATATAAACAGTTACAGGACTATCTGTGACAAATGAGGTATGTTCTGGTCATACCAATGGCAACAGTTCTACAGAGTACTGTAAGAAATTCCCTCACAAAAATGCCCCAGCGGAGTCCAAGACTCATTTACCTGGCAGGGAGGGGGGCAGGGCAGTTCAGGAACTAGCTGAGTAGCAGCAGGTATGAACAATTGTGCTGTGCATCACTTGCTTTGTATATTCTTTTATCATTAACATTATCATCTTCCTTGTCTATCCTACTAAGTTGTCTTTATCTAAACCCATGGGCTTCACACATGCCCCCACCCCAATTCTACTCCCTATCCCCCTGGGGGAGTGAGGGAGTAGCTATGTGGTGCTTAATTGCCAGCTGGCTTAAATTACAACAGGCACATATGAGAAAAAAGACTAGCAAAAATAATTCCTGCAGACCCATTCCTTTTGGAAACTCTACAGGTCCTGGGGAGAAAGGAAGAAAAACCAAACAAAACAAAACAACGCAACCACCAACTGTGGAGGAGGCAATGTGTAGGTAGGAAAAGAATACAGAAAAATAAACTGAGAAACTCCCCCATGGAAGCTACCTAAAGGGAGCCTAGGGCTGACATATTTTTAGTAGAAGAATCAAGCAGGCAGGAAAAGAACAAGTGACTGATACCCACAGCCACTTTGTGGCAACTAAGATAGAATGCAGCAGGAGGCCAGTCTCACCAGCTCAGGACAGTTCTTCCCACCTCATGCTCTCATAGCACAAAACCAACTTCCTAAGTCTAGTGCAATGAATGGTTTATGCCTCCACACCCTAAGCCCCACCGTGGCAGCAGAGAGACTCTGAAGACATCAATCCTGTGCTGTAAAGCTACAGATGCAAGGCAGCATGCTACAAGGAAGTGATTCTAATTACAGCTCTGATCCATTCACTCCTGCACCTGCGAAAAGTCAAGTTAAGAAATTTGCTTTACTACGCTCATGCCTTTGATGTGGTACACAAAAGCCACCCCACTTTGTATGCTGAACTAGACAGGCAGTGTGGTAACTTCATCTCAGGAGCCTCTCAGCAACTCTAGCTGGCCATAATTACATATAAACTGCTACAGAAATGGCAGGCACCTTTGAAATGGGAAGTTACCAAATTATCAAACTTAAGGACAACTTCCATAATCTCCCAGTTAGTGTCCACTGCATGATGTAAAATACACAATATGCTTCTTCAGAGCCTTCCCCTTCTTTAAAGATTTTGTGAGAGTGACAGTCCACACACACATTGAGTCACCAACTGAAGACACTTCACATGCCTCAGTTCTACCCTCATGTCAACAACTCCAGTTAAAAAGCTAAAGCAGAGACAGAAGGAGAAAAACACATTCACTTGCTAAATAGAACTATACTTACATTGGGCAGCTGTATCTGTCAGGGAAATAAGTACAAAAGAAAGCACTCTTTTGGTCAATATATCAAGTAACTAGGATATTTTCTGAATGAACCCTTTCCTTACCCTATTAGTTGCACCCATCTAACCACTGTGTCAATAAAGGTACACAAAAAGAGTCTCTTCAATAAGGAGTCACATGAATGAAATAAAAGGTTTGCAATGAGTGCGAGAAACAGCCTCTTTAGAAAAGCATCAATATGTTTAAGTAAATATATTAGCTTAACAAGAGCAAATAAACTGCAGTACTTCCCCTCAGATAAGAAATAAGCAAAGTTTAATCAAGGTAGTCATTCTGCACTGATGAAACCAGTAAAACTACCATAAAAATAACATTTTACTGAAAAAGCTTTCCAGTTCAAAGCCACCAGGGTTAATATGCCAGAATAAGAATGACTAGTACATTTATACTACTGTAACAGGGATAGTAAATATCATATCTATTCAGTATTTACCCCCCGTGTCCAATCGCAGATGTAAACACTATCACATACTGTGGGATTGGTCCCACTGCCAGGCAGGGGGACGGTAAACACCACAGATGTGAAGAGCTGGATGCCACAAAAGGAGCAGCCATAGGGGAACAGGGAACAGAAGAAAGCATGTTTCACCCTCTAGTTCCCATTTTCTTTAAGGAGCATGCAACTTCCGTGGCTCTTGCTACTGGGCACATTTTGTAAGGCAGTAATTCCATTATGGATTTCTCTCTCTCTTCTGCTAACACTTCTTTGTAAGATCAGCAAGTAAAGTTTCTGTAAGGTCAAAATTGTCTTTTTACCCTCTAGAGACCCAACCAGTCTTTTCAAGGAGTTTAATAGCATTTATCTCCTGAAAACATTTCAGTTGTGTGGGTGGCTCCTCTGATTCCCCTTGCATTATAAATATATCTGCAAGCCCTGCAGATCTATCAGGCACACATTATACAGCATAGCCACCAAGTGACATTTTGCTGTTGAATACATGCAGATTACAGGAACACAAGCAAAGGATAACATCTATCCTTTAATGTTTATCAAATATCTATCAAAGCTAAGGAGACTTCAGACCAGTTCACAAGGAGGGCAAGGCTGATTCTGTGACAATATCTACAGAGCCGCAGTTTTGCTTCCCCCTTTAGGTGCACCACAGCCTGTAACACTTGTCGTCAGCATCCTCTTCCTCTAGCCCTGCCTGGGAGTCACAGAGATGTTCTCAACCAAGCAAAATTTTCACCTCAGGAGAAGCAAGGATTTCCAAGTCCAGAAAGTAAAGACAGTCTCTGGATATGGGTTGCAGCATGCTCCAATGAAACCAGCTACTAACACCAGTCCACCATACTTCAGTTATTACACACAGCCGTGAAGAAAACAGGAACAACAGTGTGGAAATGTGAACTGACAGCATGCATGTTCATGTGTATACTTGTACACACATATTTTTATAATTTATTCTTTATTACAGGTTTGAGCCAATGTGAATATATCAAGGTTCAGCCTCAGAGTAGACCACAATACGATTATTCACACTGCCTCCAACGCTGGTTTTCATCATTAGTTTGCTGGTACAAACTTGATCATCAAAACAACCAATCAATACCACATACTCTAACAAGCTCAGCTGTACTTGAGTACAGCTACGAGCATACAGACGCAGCCAAGAAACCCTGCATGTGAGGCAGTTCCAGTCACTTTAATTGATGTGTAGGATGCTGCTGAAAGGCAATCTGGCTCACACTCCCCTCCGCCTACCTGCTCTTTACCTGTCTCCCCTTTCATGCTGACACTAGCACTCAGAATCAGCTGTGAAGTTGGTAACCCTGAAAAAAAAAAACCCAACAACAAATCTGGCATAAGGAAAACAAGTGAGAAAAACAGCCACAGGCAAGAGAAAGTCAGGACCATGCCTTTCAGCAGTGCTCTAGGTGTACATTGCAAAAGCATTTAAGTTCATTACAGAAAGCAATACCTGAAGCTAAAATCCAAGCATGTTTTCAAGTGTCACATGAGAAGTCCTAAATAGAGTATGCATGAAACTTCAAATAAGACTCTTATATCTGGTTTAAAACACCTACTCCTTATATAATAATCACAATCCCTAATATATTAAAGTTACTACACGAGCATGCAAACATAAGATTATACCAGTATTCAGTGAACACAACAAACTCACTGTTTAAACTATCAGTCAAAGAATTACTTCAGATTCAAAGTTGGTGCTAGACTCTGTTCTGGTTTTGTCATTGCCATTACTTGAGATTTAAAAAAAATACCTTGTGCACTCAAACTCTATATTCAAGAATTCATTGGACATTTTTTAAGAGATTAACAAAATGCTGAGAAGGGGGTCAAGCTTTTCACCTGCCAGCCCTACCAGTATACCTTTTAATCAACAACTATTAGACACAGTAGCAACTGTCAATGGTGCAATCACGTTTAACTCCTGACATTTACGATAACATGATCTTGATGATGAACTCATTTAGTATTAATAGCACCATTGGTCATTAAATTAGGTTAAAAATTTCCCTTTTCAACTCAATATTAAAAATACCAATTGATGATTACAACCTTTAACTACTACTGACTTTTCCTACACTAAATCTTACAATTGAACTGTAAGAAAATTGAACTTTATGGCAGGGAAAAAGGGAATAGCATGAAAATTTTGTTCAACTTAAGTCTTAAATACCATGTAAAATAAGATTAAAAAAAAAAAGAGAAAGCTCAAGTGGAATGGGAGAAAAACATGTGTCTTAAATTAATCCAGAAAATAAGGAAGCCCTTAGGAGGCTCTGCACAAACACACAACTTGGGTTCAACTCTTATGGCTGTCATTTCCATTAACAACTATCACATGAAGCACACAGAGACAGACCACTGTGTGTCTTCCAGGATCCTACATGTGCTGCCAGAAGGAAGACTGAACTCTGTACCCACATATGGAAGTCAGAATCTGTGATCTCTATTGTATCTAACTCCCTCCAATGTGGCAAAGCCATGCACCCCACCAACCCATCCTGTCTGCAAACCACACCACCAATTTCTCAGTTCTTTGCATCTTACTCATATACTGGTGGATAAATTATGCCTCCTTCTCCACATCTTTTCTCTGCTTAAGCTGTTCATTGTCTCCAGTAAGGAACTGGCACGTCTACATGTGACACTTCAGACTTGCTATGCACTTTTGCAATTCAAACATCAAGAACTTAGAAGCAGTTAGAAAATCAAAAGAATGGCAAGTCCAACTCAGTTTATGGCTAATGCAGCACATTTCTGTGGCAATAAATAACCCTTCTGGGTAATTTATAAATTAAACCTAAACCATTAATAACTCCAGCAGTGACCAAACAGCTTGCAGTCATTCTGGAGGAGCCTGCGCCTCCAGCCGACACCTGACTCGGGTATTAGACTGAATAAGTCAATCGTCATTCTCTTAAGGGAAAGCAGCATACTGTTAAACTTAGCACATCAAAACCATTCCATGCCAAGAGAAACTGCCTGCTACAAGAGCAGCTGAGGGCATGCAGCACCTAGCAGGTAGATCTTGCTGCACACACTGTGCTGCCACCTGTGTCTGACTCAGGCAACAGATCTGTCTTTCTGCAGCTCTGCCTACCACAGCTTCCATCACACAGGAACATTTCTGAGAAGAGGGGTAAAAGGGTGAGGTTTTGACACACCAGATCAAAGACACTGATAACTGAAAGCAGCAAATTAAATTCATTTGGTACAATTTTATGCAGCTGGTGAATGAAATTTTCTTTCAAACACAGTCTGGATAGTAAATCTTGAAAATAAATTCTGCTGTTGTGTGTGCTGGTACATGAGGAAGGGCCTGTTCTTTTTGCAAAACCTCTCTCAATCATCTTCTTTATTGCTATGATCTCAGAATTACAGAAACTCCCAAACCACACCACTGGCACGTTAAAGGCAATATTTTGTGATCCAAGCAAACAATTTTAAGATACCTACAGAAATGGAGCAGTAGAAAATACTTTTGCAGATTACATCCTGCTACAGCCATTGTTCATGAAGAGGTCTAAGTATATTACAAGGACCTTTTACTCAGTGTGGCTTTGATTTTCCCCAACACACTTCAACAGAGACTGAAAAATACAAATCACCTTCCCTTGGGCTTATCTGGGTGTTGAGTATCACAAGAGCTTGGTACCTCAAAACTTTAAATACAGCAAAAGGAGTTGAGTGCTGTCATCTCACTTAACTTTGCTGACTGCAGAAAAATACCCTAGAAACCAGCTTCCTCACTCAGATAATTCATCTTCCCTGCCTGTCCATACAACAGCAGAACAGTGCCAACGACAGGCACTGATACACTGGCTTTTAATGTTGATTTCATGTAACTTGTTGGGGTGAAGCCATGACGGAGGCATTTATTATTCCTTTTCCTCCAAGCTTGTACCTACACACAAACAGGAAGGTCCTCACTATTAGACCACTAAAAAGCATTCGGTTTATTTTGTTAAAGCAACATGAAGTAACTTTAATTCTTATTTTTAGAAGGCAAACCTAGCTTTAAATTTAATATGCTTTTTTAAAAGGAATTATATTGCAGCCTTATTCTCCCGTGTTCTGCTTAGGACATTCAAACAACCTTTTAAGTACTCCAGAGAACAGCGTCCACCCCGGATTTCAGTGTTAGAGGGCTTTCTAAAGTGGCACACACAACACAGCTTTGACTTTTGAGGTTAACTCAAGCTTTATAAATATAGCACAGTATCAAGTACTGCTTTCAGTAAGTACCAAAGAGTAAATGCTCCTATTTGCATTTTCCCCAAATGTCAATAATTCACTTGAAAAATAGAGAGGTTAAAAAAAAAAAAGACAGTTTCTCTTTGCTGCTACAAAAAAGGTGGATAAGTCAGAAAACTACTTGCTCTAGAAGCCTAAATATCATTGAACCTGTCTTTTCTTTAAACCAGTGCCTAGCTGTATCTTTTAGTGTCAAAATATTTTTGTAAGTCAAGCACCCAGTGACTAGAAACCGCCACCTAGTAACAGCTCTGTTTAAAAGTTTAGTTAATGTTATATGCAGAATACATTATGATAAATCACTCTTCCTCCCAGCCCCCTTTCCTTAACCTGCAGTCAGAATATGAGTGGCAGGGGACTGGGGAAAATAACTTCATCTAAAAACTAATATACTGCATGGGTGTTGTTTCAGTCTCTATTCAAACATATTGAAATCACCAGTAATCAATTCAGCAACTGCTAACAAAGCTCACTGAAAGAGAGCATACAACACAAGATTTAAAGGCGTGGGTGAAGTTTTCTATTTGCTAACACAGACCACAGTCACTATCAGGGATCTGTGTGTCTGGCTTGAATCATTACCCTCAGTTACACACTGCAGCCATATGTTTCACATTAAAACAAAGGACAACCAAAGGTCCTTGAAGGATCCGACAGTTATCTTGTTAAAATCACACACTCATCCCTCTGTTGCATAACCAGGCACAAATGGACCTCTGTTTCCCTGCGATTTCTCTGCTGCTGCTAACATCTGACAGCATTCCAAAGCTGGAAACCAAGAGATGAGCAAACAAATGCAACTTCTCAAAATAACGGGGAGCAAATGTCACCTCTAAGACAGGCAATACAGAGGACCACGATAGGTGAACTGGCTCCCATCCTGCAAGCCATTTGGCTGTGGCAGACACTAGCCATCTGGAAACCTCTGTTACCACAGACCTCCAGCAGCCCAGGATTGTTGCTGACCTATTGAGAAATGCCTAATGAGGACCACATGCTCCCAAAGTGTTCTGGGATGTAACCTACCACAAAAGAAAAAACAAGAGAGCCACACAGATTAATAAATGGCAGTACAAGCATTTTGGCTTTTATGCATGCCTTGCAGTAAAACATGCAGTGTCCCATGCTCCCTGCCAGCTTTGCAGAGGCTCTGCCACAAACTGACTGGAAGTATTGCCAACGGTAAATCTACTTCCACATCTGGGATGAAACCCTCCCATCTTTACAGCTGGAGCCCTGATCACAGCTGGATTACGATGCACAAATCTCTGGTGTTGCAGGCCACATGCAGAATTTCTGAGCATGCTGTGAACACATTAAGCAGCCACATTAAAGACTTATCGCCAGCATTAAAATAGGTAGCTTAATAGGCACACTATCACAGGGCCACATTTTCAAAAGATATTTTGAGACTAAAAAGACACTGATGTAAGTTTTCAAATCAGGATTTAAAAATATTTCACATTCAAAGAGAGCAACATTCACAGAGCAAGTTAACAGCAGAGCTCAAAGTCTTCTCAGCCCTGCAAACCTCCACTCTCACTGCCGCAGCTGCATTTATGCAAGAGATATACACAGCCATATGTATTTACAGCATTACAAAATAAACCAACATAAAAATCAATGCTAGGTTATATTGTGGGAAGAGTCATCCAGATGGCAGGCAAATCTCAAATTATTGCTGCAGACAGCCAAGAGAGAGACCCTGGGTGGAGGGATGCTGCACTGGCAGGCAGATGAACTAGAACAGCAGCTCTCAATCGGCAAGACCAGCCTCTTCAGCAATGTGCTGATGCAGTAGGAACAAGATACAAGAGACTGCCAGCACTATGCTAGTCACACTCCTGGCACCAGGACCTGAACCCAAGGCATCTCTGTAGAACAGTTCAAGGTAGAAGGAAATGGATTACACTTGGGGGGGGATAATCAAGAGCTCTGACTGAGCTGGCTCAACACCCCCATAGCCTCTTTCCCTCCACTGACCTACATTTACCACCCTTTGCAATCAGAGACATTCATCCAGTCTGGTTCCTCACCATACTGTATGTAGAGCAGTCACTTGCCTTCAAAGTTAAGGGTAGCACAGCTCCCAAAATCTAGTTTAGAAAGCACAAGTCTATGTGGCCAGGATTTTGACCCCCACCATGCACAACAATTTAGGAACAAGGGCAGTGGTCCCACCACAGGCCTCTGTGCAAAGCTCAGCAAGGGTCAATGGAAAGTTCCAGTTGGTTCAGGTACTCTCATAATTTTTACTTTTTTTTTTTCCAAAGCTGACAAAATAAACTGTCACCGACTCTCAAGAAGTGCCAGCATTGGATACTAGATATAAGAACCGTTATATAATAATGGAAGCAGAGAGATGAATACACTGCATTATCCTGGAGAACGAGAGACCAAGAACTTCAGAAGCAAAATAGGCTATAGCATCACTAAATTCAGCCTCCAAAGGTCCCTTCCTTTTATCATCTGGTGCACACTGTTGACAAGGACTGCATTACTCTTTACTGCTAGTTGTCTCAGGGTAATTTCATTTTCTATAAGGAGGACCCGTAAGACATGATGGAGTAAATGTCAGGAGCAAAATAAGTAGCATATGGTACAAACTTCAGAGACAATTATTTCCCAGCAATCATTTCATCATTTGCCAGGTTTTATTGCATTGGTTTAATATAATTTTTATTATGTAAACGGAGCTCTACACAACACAAAAAGAAAAAAATCATCACTAGAGAAAAGTAATGGCCTAACTGATTTCCAAAACAAAACTTAATTGACAGATAAGCTTTCTCAAGGAGATTTATCCACACACTGCTTCCATTTGACACTGAAGTTCTCAGCATTTCCACTTAACTCGTACTGCAGACTACAAGTGGAGATTCTGTGTACTAAATCAGTAAGTTTGCTAACATTTACTCCATTATCCTAGGTGATGTTATCCTAATGCACACTTACCAAATGACAAAAAAAAAACCCATTATTTGGCCATAAGAATGACCAAAGACAGCTTCTAACATGACAGGTAGCTTCCTCCAAACAATAGACCAGTTTCCAGCTATCCCACCAAACCTCTTTACACTCACTGCCTGACATGCAGTATTTCTTGCATATTTATTTTGGCAATCTCTTCCAAAGCTTCATGGAGCTAATGAGTTAAAAAATCAGGTTCTAAATGGAGTTATGTGCTAAAATGAGCATCCCAAATGTGAGTTATCTGAACTGAACATATTTTGGGCGAGAAATACATCAATGTTTTACCCTGCCTGAAACTTAAGAGCTCTTTCCCTTTCCCATAGGAATGATTTCAGCTCTAAACCATGGAGGAACATTTCTGCATCATCTCTGTGTATGTGCTGGAATTCTAGGATAAATTAGTGTGGGCTTTTTTTTTTTTTTTTTGCACAAGCTCTGCCATCCATCTCCCCTGTAAATTATTCAGTTAACAGGCAGGAAAGATACAAACACTAAGGTGAATCCCTCCCCCTAAAACACACATCTGTTTACAACATTTCCATTGGCTGTAGAAAGTGAGGGTGTAGTTGCATGCAAGCTGCATGATGCTATAAATCAGAGGGAAGACATTTTTAACACTCAAGTAACCTCTCTTTGATATAAAACTTTGTTTAAAAAAGGTATTTTCTTGAAGAACAAGAGCAGAATCCCCTCTTTGCAACAGGACAAATTACAAAATCCACAAGTCCTCTGTATCTTACTGAGACTACAGAAAAGATCATGCACAACAAAGGGACATATTTAAAACTGAGACCCATTTGCATTTACACAGTTACAGTTAGCAGGCAAGTTTCCCAGCTGCAATAAATATAACTACAGAAATATGGACAGAAGGTAAAGACACCAGACCTCGTTCAAGTCCTGAATACTGAACAACAAGCCCCAAGGATCTGCAAACTTATTGAGGAGATTAAAGGCACACAGTCACCTAGAGGGATTTTCAAAAGCACCTAAGCAACTTAAAAGCCTTTGAAAATTTTACTAAGTATCTGTTCACATCTTCAGTAACTTAAATACATTTGAAATCCAACCCCAAGAGCATGTTAAAGGCAAATTCAATATGGGGAACTTAACAAAAAACACTAGACCTCATATTCTCCAAAAACTGTGCTTATTCACATTTGTCTTAGTTGATGAAAGCTTTTTAGCTTAGGTAGGAAAGCTTTATTTTTTTTTCTTCTAGGCTGCCTGCCACAAGTCACAACAGGGGACATTGTGCATGTGCAAGAGTGACAAATCTGAGAACAAGACAAGACAGGTCAGTCTAAGGAACAGCATGCTTAGCAGGGGTTCAGAAGAAATGTAGCCATACTACATGACCTGCAGAGTCATTTTCCCACTCTGAGCCACAATCTAACCAATATTTTTCAGCCTACTGAGTTCACATACTTTTTGGGTCAGAGAATCTCTCTTACTATCTATCTGTGCAGGGGCTAGTCCATAGCCATCATGACCTCTATCAATGCCACTAAACACTGCGATAACTCAGGTACATCAAACCTGATTTCTAGAAGGTGACCTTCAAAACTCCCCAGCTCTAGACCCATTTTTTGATGGGAATCTGGTTAATCACATAACATTTAGAACAACCTGAGCCTAGCACTGCCTACAGTTTTTCCATATATATGTCTGTGTATAATGCCACTGTTCAGATTGAAGGGTCCTTAAATACCTGTGATATGTTTAAATACATTTTAATGTGCATGTCTTTAAACATACAGAGAGACCTTCTATATATATACACACACACACAAACAGAAGAACGCAAGCAGTAGGCTCTTGGATACGTAACTGGCATTTTGTAAAGGTCACCTTTTCATGCAGAAAGGCTGCTGAAGGTTAATTAAATTAAAATCTACATTTACACAAACTCTCCAAATTAAGGGCTCTAATAACATCCCTAAATTTTTAATTTTTAAAAGAACTTTGTGGATGTGATGATCAGGTAACACTTGAAGCAAGACAGAGAAAGTCAACTGAATTGTACATGTTTTATTTCTCAGTTCTCTTAGAGAAGTTTGCTGTGTCTTGTTCTGGTTTCCTTTGTTTTGGTTTATTTTTGGTTTCTTGTTTTAATTTAAAAAACTGTTGGAGCAGTTTACTGCTTTTGAGCTTCTGTTGAGACCATTCCAAAACTTGCGTGTAACAGTAAGCCTTCGCAATTGAGCCTATACAGGCCTTTGGGTGGCAATGACAGCCTTTCAGTCAGGATCTTTGTGCTGATACGTGTTAACACAAAGCCCAACAGAAGAAATCCTGTAGTAATAAAACAGCCAAAATCCTGTCAAAGGCCAAAGTAATTTTAACTGCTGCATTTCTGGGTGCCTGCTGTGAGCGTGCAACAAAATCCAAACTGTGTGAAGCACGTGAGAGCTTATCACTCTCCCAGCCACACCACAATACTCTACTCTGTACATGCCTGTTTAGGCCCCGGGGCCATGACGCACATTGGACAGGGCACTCTTACTCCTCCGAACTCACATACAGAGGAGACAAACGGTTGGAAAAGAAGCCCTATGCTGGCATCTACTTCCCAGCCAAGGATCTGGTTGGAAGACATCGCCACTTTCACCAGGTCCTATAAATCACATGCTACTTGTTAAAACTGGACAGCTATAATTTTTAGTCAGGCATTGTTACACAGCACTAATCCTGGTGCATTTGTTATCACCATGTCCACAAAATCACAAAAAGAGACAGTGCCCTGCACTGACACCAGGACAAGGAGAGAATCTACAAACATGACTTTTCAGCCTTGCAATTTAAAATATGTTGTTCATAGAAACAGAATGAAAGGAACCTAACATCCGTGTGCAAAGGACAACCACCACAGCAGAGATCTCATCATTCTTCAGGAAACTATGCTTTAATGTTCCTTGCTATGGACAAACCTGACAGATAACCTACAAATAAGAGCGAGCAGTACACAGCCACCTGCTTCAGGGTATCCTCTGAACCCACAATGCCTGGTCAACCTGCAGAGAAGCAATGGCAAAAATGGCTATTAAGTGAGGAGAGCAACATTTCCCTCTTCATACTTTCTTATGAACAGCATACAACAGGGTCTGGTTTCAAAACAAACTTCAGAGGAGTCGGGGGAACAGCCACAGACTTTTCAACCTAGAGAAACCCTGGTAACAAAACATGTTCTCAGATACTTAGCTGTTTCCATCTAATAGACACATACGAAAAGCCCACAGGGATCTATAAGAGCACTGTACATAGAGCTCGGAGCATTTAAATTATCATTGCAGCAGCAGTGTTAAAAATAGACTAATAACGATTCTCTACAATAAAGTTAATTAGCAGCAGACATAATAGTAGAATCAGATATCTACTGTCCAGACCAATTAAAGCAATTAAAACTGTTTCTGCAAAGAGGAATTCCATAATCTTTAGGAGTCATAAGTACCCTCTGTGCACATATCCAGCATAGGCCAGATCCTATTATATGAATTATTGGGGGGTTACTGATTTCACTGAGAATCTTCCAATTTACACCAGGATGACAGCAGGGAAAGCCTCTCATTTCCCATGTTGCTGCAAACACTTACTTCCTCCCACTAGCACGATGCATTTAATTAGATCCCTCAGCATGGTGAGGGAATTCACTGTAATTCCTTGAACTACATGTAGCCAAGATGCCAACATCTGCTCCCATTCTCAACGGAGGAGTTCCAAAATTTGTTCATAGGACATACCCTTCCTCAAATGCTGAAACGCTCCTCAATCTGGCATTACCTATCTGAAAGTTTTTTGGCATGCTACAGATTTCTTGCGAATGGCAAGGTGTGAGAAAATCAGAAATAATCTGTGCATTTCCCTACATTTCCCTACACATCATGTGTACACATATCTATCTTCACAAACACCTTGTGATTTGCAAAAAGTGGAAAGTGATTCATTGTGCTAGTTGGTCAGACAGGGCCAAGAGTGAGGACGCAGAGAGGCATTTTCTGTGCTCTGCCCAAACTATACAAGTTTATTATCAGGTGTTAGCTCATGAAAGTGTGAACATTTCACACTGTTTTCAAGAAGTGAAAATATAGTCTTCTTTAACTAGAGGCTGGATTAGTTTATTAGATAGGGCTGCATTTCATATAAATTTGTAAAGGTTTGGTGTTATATAATAAAAACAAATATTTGTGAAGGAATAGAAATCCACCCCCTTGTATTTTCTAATAAACACATATCAGTGATAAAATACAATATATACATAAGTTTATATCTGTATTATCTTTCACATCCCTGTGTCCATTTGTCAATTTCTACTTTTCTGAAAAAGTTAACTTCAGATTACTCTCTCCTGAAGAAAGAAAATTATCTCAGAGTATTCTCGCCAGAAGCTAAGGATGAGAATCCTTGTCATTCCTACTAATTCCCCTTGTGCTGGTCTTCTTGGAAGCTCCCTCGAGGGAAAGCAGAGAGGCCACATAATGCCTCAAGTTTTATGCAAACAATGTTTCCACCAAAATAAGGTGGTAAAAAAAACAGTCAAAAGTATCGATGAATGTAGGTTTGCCTGGCTTTGTTAGATTAAAACCCAATTCCTGGGCAACAGAGCCTCCCTCTCCGTCTCTGACGCAGTTCAGTTCTCAAGCATCTCAAAGACTGAGCTCAAGCTGATGCTTTTCCCACAGCTAGGACAGTCACAACATCTTGGTCAGATCCTTCCATATAAGCACAAAGTAGGAATTTGAGCCAATCTTCTGTATATTAACAACTGGGCAGTTTGCAACCAGCCTCACAATTGCTCCCAGAGAACAAACAACTATTTACTTGGTGGCCAGAGGAAACAGGAGAGAAAGAACAAGTACATGGTCAGCACATAGGATGTGCATTTGCAAAGTAAAAATCCAACTCGCTATCACTGCCGTAGATGACCACATAGAATGCAGAGGCAGGTGTCATTTACACAACTCTAGTCATGCTCCCAGTAGAATTTAAATTGAATTTGCAGTGCCAGATCTTCACATAAAAAAAAAAAACCCACACACAAAGCACTCATTTGAGCCAATGGAACAACATAAACACTTAACAAAAAATTTGTAGTTATCTGCTTGGCTAAACCAAGAGCATATCTGTCTTCTCTAAAGCTCTGGGTGTTTACACCACTTAAGCAGCTGACCCCTCACTTTGCTGCTGGGTCAAAAATTCTCTTAAAATATTTCATCTGGAATAAAGCCACATTAGTCTTAGACACAGAAAACAGTATAATCTGTTGTTTACCATTTATCTACATGACCTAGGATGTTTATAAGACATGCTCCCATTTTCTGCTTCTTATTGGGAATCCTAATATTTCTCCCAAGAGCCCTGCTTCACTAGTAGCAAATGATTCCCAATGAGTTGTAAGAAGACAATTTGATTTTAAAGAAATTGCCAACTGCTGGCATTTAGCATAAGATCAATTTGCTTGTTTGTTGCTAAAATGCACAAAGGAAAAAGGGAGCAAACTGCACAAAGCTGCATGTTAGATCATGTCACTTAACATGTTGGCGAGTGCTCAGACACTATACTAAGAAGGAAAAAAACCTAAACAATAATACAGCTACTTTAAATGTATAATTATAGGAGAAATCTCAGAAACACAAACTTCAGCAGAGATACCATTCCATCAAACATCTTTATTTACTTCAAATACATCTGCCCTTAATATAAAAAGCAACAATTTCTCCTTTATCACATACTCAAGACATCAGTAAAACTCAACAGCCAGCACAGTACTCCAATTAAGCTTGAAATCTCTAAAAGACATTTAGTTCTCCCTTTAAACTCACACATTTAATCACTCTTCTTTCTATACACAAATGAAATAAATTCTTGTGGTGTTCTGGGGAGGTGGGGGACAGTTATGTGGATTGATGGTTTTTTTGAGTGCAGTTACAGGAATCAGTGGAAAAGCAAGCACCTGTGTGGAATGCAGAAAAGCTATGAAATAATAAAGGGGTGAGGGGGACAAACGGAGCAGGACAGAGGGGATGGAGAAAACAAATAATATGTTATTTGACCAAGCATGGTTTATTTTTTGGAAGAGAGGAAAATGTAGAAGTCAACAACAGAATAGTTTTAAAAGGTTTTCAAATAATAGAAAGATATCCTTTAAGCACTAATGAGTTAAAACACTTCAAAAGCTAGGAGTCATTGGGGACAGACATTCAATACACCACCTGTAATTTTGACAGTACCTTGTGAAGCTCACAGCCTGACATTATGCCAGCTAAAACACGGCTTTCAAGCTTTTAACTACCACTGCAAATTTAACTATGAAATGGCATCCAACACTTAGCAAAGTTATTTCTGAAATTATTTTTTTTAAATGTAACTATAACTTCAGTATGATTTCATTAATATTCTCATCTAGTTAATATCAGAGCACAGAACAAGAGAGAAAACTAACAAAGCATGCATCTTGTTATCAAATTAAGGATAATCTAGATAATACACTTCACAGTTATGCAGTTCATCTTCTCAATTTCACTCATTTCAAATAGCAGACTATAATAGCCTTGATATACACTGTGGTGTTCAATGCTGAGGCTTCACTGGCAAGGAAACAGACGTATGTGGTGAATAGGTGGAGAGGAAGGAAGAAAATCTTCCAGCAGTGTATAGTTAATTTATGTCTAGACTAAAAGTCTTTGAAACCATAATACTGTACTTAATAACAAGGGCTATGCATATGGTGAGTAATAAATACTGGGGTAGGGTAGATGGGACAATAACCCTTAAAATCACCTCACCTAGTGCAATCATATGGACACCTCCCACATATCTTTCTCATACTTAAAAGAAAAAAAACCCAATCTGCTTGCTAGTATCACAACTCACTGGTGGAAGTTTTCTCAGCATATCCAAAAATATGCTGACCCACTACCTGAAAAAGTAATCCATCAGGGCAGCTTCCATGTGTGTATGTCAAACAGGAACCTGATATTTCTACTCATGGTTCAGCCATCAACACACCTTGACCTTGGGAAAGTCACCTGGGACAAAGGAGCAAAATGCTCTGTGACAGCTCACAGCACAGACTGGGGAGGGCCAGGAAGAATCAGTTTTCTTAAGTTTGTATGGGAAAAGGTGCATAGAAAAACAGGCCAAAGTAAAGCACAGCAGCAGCACTGTCATGTGTACCAATTCTCACTGCAGAAAGATTATAAGTCCATTAGAAAAGGTTTCAGCTCTTCCATGCAGTCGCCTCCAGTATGTCCCTGCACATGACATTATCTCTACTTCTACTGACTAGGTAAAAAGACACCAAAAGCATGCAGATCCAAGTCCCAATAGCATTACCTACTGAGCAGTCCCTGTGAACAGGCACAGAGAAGCCTCACCACCTTCAGAAGAAAGCACTTCTACAATATATATGAGCAACTGAGCTTCATCTCTTTTCAAGAGGGCAGAAGACACTCCATAGATGCAACTGGCTGCCCCACAGATCAGAGCCATAAGCACTCTACCTGCAGAAAAGCCATCAGGAACTCAGTCATGCAGTGGCTCCTGGACAAACCCTGTCTGCTTGTTGGCCTTCCTACAGGCCAAACAAAGTAATTGCTGCATTTCAAGGCCACCACAGGAGAAGGAGCATTGCTGTACACAAACAGAACCAGGTACTATCCAGGGACCAGACCTCTGCCACTGTTTTTTGTATTGGAGGGTGGAGAGGTGCAAAAGTCTGCAGGAGTCATGTATGAGGGAAGCAAGAACATCCCATGAGTGAGATGAACCTACTTTCTGAGAGCTTCACCATAAAAAGTCAGGTGAGGCTGGAAGCAAACTGATCTTCAGCAGCACTCACCAAGCAGCCAGTTACTCCCTCTGGAGTGTGCAAAAAGTTTAGAGCTGTCTTGTTCATCTCACTTTCAAAATTTGCGCAAAGTTTATTTCCCAAGCAGGATTGTGGTAGACCACTACCTCACTTCTCCAGTTAACCTGTAACCCGAGTGACTGCACCTGTAAACTGTGAACAGGAAATGGTGAGACAAAATTATCAGGCATATAGTGCCACACTGAAATTCCACATGACAAAACTAAAAAGTTCAGGTGGGAGGTTTTGAAATTACTCTCAGCAGAAAAGAAGCTTCACCCAAAACCAAGTTTATGTGTACAAGCTACGTAACACTTCAGACTGAACCAAACTGAGGCAGAGAGAAACGTCGACCTCTTCTGGAAGGCACACCGCCTCAGAGAAACCTGCTGGCAGCATTGTCTACCCATGGCATCGTGCGATGCCATGGGTAGATGACAACAGGGAGAAGAGCCCTGTTACAGCAACAGGTAAGACAGAGTCAAGGACAAAGTACTAGTTCTGTCCTGAGTTTTAAAGCTACTCGCTTAAATAGACACTCATTATCAATAAGCTGAATGATGTGTCTGAGAGGGCAACCAGCTGCTTTTTAACCAAAGGTAATAGATGAATTTTACAATAGCTGTTATATAGATCCCACTTCTATTTAGCATTCACAGGGTAAATGAACTCTGTTCCTTTCATTTGTACAACTCCACCACTAATGGTAAACACAGCAGATAAACAATACTTCACAATCCTTCACACACACACACACACACACAAAAATCCCACAACCTGTCTTCGTTCGTTGCTGGGGTTTTTAGGTTTACTACATTTTAGATGTTCAGATTAATCCTGTCTTCACAGAGACCTCAAAAATAGCTGCATTCCTTCAAAAGTAGATGCAAGAATAACTTTCTTCTATCCCCACTTCTATGAATAGCTTCTTGTTTTGATAGAATACATTTGTTCTTAATTTTAATGGACAGCCACATCAGCTTGTTCTGGCTGAAGATATGTTACCTAACATTGTACAGTGACGAATCCTGAAAAGTGCTGTCTGCAGGAACAAGGCGTAGAATAAGACTGCTTCTGTACAGAACAAGCTCCTGGGGGTTGAAGAAGTAGGAGTGATGCGCTGCTCCACACACTCCTCTGTCAGGGGAAATTGATGGCATTTGGTTGACCTAGAGTAACAGTCAATCAAAAGTCAGTAGAGAAAAAGCAGAGGGAGAGGGGGACAAGTGAAGCTTCAGCTGCAGCAGTCATTTGCAGAGAGAATTATGGCTGAGAAGATGGTCCAACCTTTTGGGGATGCCTGCCACAAGCTGGCTTGGGGCAGTGCTGTGGGCCATCCTCTGTTTCATGTCACAGAAATCTTTCCTGCTTAGAAGAAAAGGCAGCAGCAGGCAAAGCATCCATGCATGCACATGTGTGCAAGAAAAACAACGGGACTGGCCCACAGGCCAGTTCTGGCCCAATTTCTGACACAGTTGAACCTCAGAATTACATCACTAGTTCATGACTATGTCTGTTATATCCTTCTTATTTCTGTTTCCCTGGTCTTTGTATTGCTATATTCATTAAAAAAATTATATATATCTATTAATACCAACCAAATTACAACTCATCTCAGAGTTAAGATACTACTCTTTTGTGCCTAACAGATTGCTGCTAATGCTCTCCTGTATTATCTGGATGTGTGAGTTTTATGACTACACATTCAAGGTTGAAACATGCAGAAAGAGGAGACAACAGGTTCACAAGGATAAAAGCAGCAGCTGTTGTTAGTGTGCTTCCCTTTGCCCTCCTTGACTACAACAGCTTACTGCTTCTGAACAATTGATGAGGACCTGCAAAACACAGACAGCTGAACATCATGGCAGTAAGTCAGATACCAGAGGCTGAAATCCACTGAAATTTAATGACTGATCACCACCAACACCAGCAAGCCTTGGATTAAGCCCAACCCCCAAGTCTTATTAAACCCATTTTTATATATAAAACAATAGCCCTTTTACCTCCTCCCTCACCTGGGAGGGAATCAACAGAAGCAATTCTACAATCAGATTTACATCTTACACAGGCTAAAAGAGTAAAGAGCTCCACAATGAGATTAATCAAAGCGAAGGAGTTATAATAGGCTTAAAAATGAGAGCACATTAATAACTGCTCCCTTGTGGTAAACAGAGCTGGTAATCAAGTGCAAGTTCAGCAGAACTCCTTTATTCATCGCCAAAGCAGAATTAGCTCTGTAGCGACATGAATGAGCAAGTGATTGGACAATCACACACAGGGTGGAAAGGCTCTGTAGAAATTCCAATTCATCCATCACAAACCCAGGAGAAGCGAAAGATGCTCTTCTATTAGAAGAGAGAACACGTTCGTTGGTCATTTCAGTGCAAAGCTCTTTCTGTCCATCATCAAGATGTTTTGCATTGCAAACACCTATTATGGCAAGGGTGATACAATAGTCCCTGAAAGCAATTTTTCTCCAATGTTACTCCAGGCCTAGCACAGCACCTCAGGCTCTAGCTGGAATGAACCATGCATCTTCAGATCAACTCAGTTCATAGGTGTTCTTCTGTTCCTGTGATGAACACATATCCTGACGGTTCTTTGCTGCTTTTCTCTTGGGTCAGGAAGTTTGCCTGGAGAAACTCACTCTCCTAGTGATATTTATTTTGTAAGCTTAGGAGCCTACAATGCTGTGATTCTCTTTGAAATTTAATAGAAAAAAAAGCAGAACAAATGAAGTCTCATCTCTATTCAAAGTTATAATTTGTCAGCAAAATTATTTCAGAGCTTTCAAGCTAAAACACTGCAGTGGGAGAGGAGAAAAATCAAGACTGGCTGTATGCAACTTTTCACTAAATATATTGTTTATGTAGGAATGAAGTTATGTAGTAACTTTCCCTTCTCTATCCTCCAATGGGCACTCAGTATATGAGCTCAAAATCCTGACTGTACAAACATTCAGGAGCCCCTTGGAGTTAGCTGTCTTCATTTCAGAGACTGGTCTGACAGACAAGCTGGCTTAATCAAAGTCAAACAGCAGGTCTTCTGCTGAACACTGAACTGCATGAGATTAAGATTTGCTTTTATTTATCTACTAGTTTTAGCATTTTTAAATTCATTTGAGGAACAAAAAAGTTGTATGAGAACAAAACCACACCATTGTGAAAGAAGAAAAAACCCACATGTGAAACACTCAAAAAAAACCCTTCTGAACTTGCAGGTGTCTTTACAGGGCCCTTCATGCACTCTTTCAACAGGTCCAAGGCAAGACTTGAATTAAGAATATACCCACATCTACCAAAAAAAGAAGAAAAAAAAGTAGAACCGTTAGATAATCACTTGCTCCCATAGCTGATCTTCTAAATGAACGATGAGTTGACAGCTGGTTCTTAAAAGGTCTGTAAAACTTGGACAACAGTGGAATTATTCAGTGAATTCAGGAAAAGAAAGCACACTCCAAAACCCCAACTCCAAAGCTTTGATTATATAATGTAAATCACTGCTGCAAAAAGCTCTTTTTTCATTTCAGGTATGTTCTTTCTCGGTTGGATTTTTTAACAAAGTTTGGGGTTTTTTTTACCACACTGACAAAATCCACACTTCATCATTACCGACAGAAGCCGATAACTGCCCAAGCAAACAGACTGAGCTTCTTGCAAGCACACTGTGCAGTCTTTGCAAATAGATTCCGCCTGTGCAACAGGAGAAGCAGGTTCTGAAGCGTGGTCTCCTTCACACAATTACCATCACACTCAACTAAATATGTGTAAGCTACCAGCTTGAGAACCTCATAAATTGAGCATCAGCCTCCAAAGTAAAACGTCCCTGGTTGCAAATGCCACATGATCTGAAGGTACACCTTCTGTACCAAATTCAGTTGTTGCTTTAAAGGACTGTGCTTGGGATTCAAATTGGACAAACACCCGTATGCAGCTCGAGCCATTTAACTGCCAGATGCTGTCTCAGAGCCGCATCTGAGACATTTAGGAAACCCTAAATGACTGGTTAGATGTTTAATTCTTTCACAGCTTTAGTTACACAGAATTAACCTAAATTGAAGGTTTTACTCTTGACCAGAAACACACTGTTCCATAGCTGGAACGGTCCCTGTGGCAGCTAAGCATCTCCTTTATAGGAAAAGCAGCTTATTAATTTGAAAAAGATTGGATAATAAGAAAAATACAGTTTTAGTCTCTAAACAAAAAGATTTTCTCTTAATAACCAGACTACTCTTCCCCCCTTCCCCACCCCAATACAGTTTTCAGACAGATTCAGAACATTAAAATAAAGGTCTGGACCAATCATAATTATGATGTAAAGCATGGAGTTTCCTTGATAGGAGATTTTACTTATTAACAGAATTGCCTTATTTGCCCGAGTCACATAATGAAGGTTTTCAAAACACCACTTTGTTCTTAAGTGATAAAAAAAAGCAATCACTATAAACATCCTCAAGTGTTGTTTCACCTACTAAGATTAGATGCCAATTTAGATCACAGGAAGCTGTAACACTTCAATTTCTGTGTACTATGATATTTTTACTAGGTTGCAAATTATTACCTACATAATTCTCTCTTCATTTTTCAAACCATAAAACTATCTTCTGTCATATTTATGTGATGCCTTGAACAAAGCTTTTCAAAACTAAGCTACTAGAGCTTGTTCACATTGCACTTTGTCTCATTGCTTATGTCAATTTTACATTGCCCTCCCAGCGCAGTTGAGATCATAGTGTCCCAATTCAAACGCATGGCTGTGGCCCTTGAAGAAGAGTTTCCATAAAACAGGGTCAGCCAAAACAGAAAGCAGATTAGAATTATACTGCTGCCTTCTTTCTCCACAGAGGACAGGAAAATAAAGGCAGAGGAATTTATTCTAGAAAAAATATCTCCAAGTCATTGTCAGTTTGAAGACATTATCATATTTTATGCTAGTGTTAGCTTCAGGCCTCAAAAAGAAGTAAAAGTCTCTTTGAACAAGATATAGCAAGGAGACTAATCTTTGACAAGAAATCGGCACAGAAACGTGCCCAAAGTGCTAACATACAGTGCCCATGCAGAAAAGGCATTTTTAAAGATCAAGTTTCTTAAATTAAAACAGTGCTTCTAAGGCTCAGTCTCTCAAGGCTAGGAATATGAGGTACTCAATGAGGAAACCCTTTTAAAAAAGAATTTTAAAAATCAAAATCTGAGATTGAAGATAATAGCTTTCTTTTGGGAAGAAAAAAAATAATGATAGGAGAAGGAAAAGCCATAGCCTTTTTAACACCTTTCATGCTGGCCAAAAAGCTAGATTTCATTTCAGAGTAAGGACATGAATTTTACATTAAAATAGTGACCTAGAACCAAGCCATTTCTCTTCCATGCCTGTAAGGCCCCATGAATTGCTTATACAGCACTTACTACCATCTTCAGAAGGATACCGTAACACCATCCAGATGCTCTCCAGCCTCAGAGAATCAATGCTTATACCCCAAGGAAACTCAGTGACAAAGAGTTTCCTAAAACCCAAAGTTTTAGAAAACTCCTGTCCATAAAAATCAATCAAGAAATCATATTGTATTAGTTAATGGGTTCATCCTTTCTTTTATCAGTAAACAGCACAGAGATGGAAAGAGCTTGCCAGCTATGCAGAGGTGAATTTTCCTGTCACATATGACTTGCCTCAATCTTAAAAAAACAAAAACCAAAACCCACCCACCACGACAAAAACAACACCAGCAACAACAAGCAAACAAAACAAAAACAAACAAAAAAAAAACCACAACAAAACAAAACAAAAGCCAACCTTACCTCCCTACTTTCTTGCATTTGCTGGAGACACAAGGTGCTCTAACTGTATTTACAGAGTAGCTGGGAGCTGTGGAGCAAAAATGCTTTTGGCTTAGGTGCTTAAACATAGCTGTGCCCTAGAGAAATGCTGTAGTGAACATCAAACACAATCTGCCAGCACAGGCGCTTTCTCTTCCATGCTGCATCGCTGCTGACATTGCCACATTGCCTATATCACTGTCATATCCAAGTGCCTCCCAGCAGTGCACTAAGTGCTGCAGCTAATATCTGATGTTCAGTTTATTCTCTCTCTTCCCTGAGGTATAATCATATGCACCACAGTATGAATTGTTTTGAGAGAGTGTATATTTTAAACAGGTACAAACAGCTTCTTTTTGAAGCTAAAAGCATCTGCCCTGAAAGAAAGGTGCTCAGGCACGTCATGTGTGATAGAAGTTTCTTTCACAGACTAGTGCCAATATCCTCCTCTTCCTTCCATTAAAACAGTCTCTTCTGAAAAGAATGGGTTTATCCTTTTGGAACAATCATCTACTGAACAAAAACCAAGTCATCAGCCACTGTCCTACCGTAAACATTCATCGAAGTTTTGGTGGTATATACTAGCTAGTACAGAAATATAACGTGGCTGTACAACCAAATCATTCACCAATGCTTAAAAAATATTTTGGATTCCCTTAACAAGGGGAGTTACTGGTTTATTATCCAATACAGGGTATCAGCCTTTGTTTCCTGTCTTGCAGACCAACTAATTTTCATGTCATCTGCACCAAATGTTTACACTCTCCTTGAACTAGACCAACTCTTTCCAGTTCCTCGGTAATCTACTTCTACTCTAACTGGACTTCCTCAGCTGTGCACATCTTTGTCCTTACATGAAGTTCCTCAAACAGGCCTGCTCAGAATATATGATGAAATCTGAATGAATTTGCTTGAATAGTAATGTTATGAAAACGCCATATCTCTAGGGAATGATACAGTTAGGCTTTCTTAATAGCTTGTGCACTTCATGGACAGAAAACACTTCCTCCTTAGCAATGAGCAATTCCAGTAACACTGGAACAGAGAATTTTTTTAATGCATAAATTTTGCATAAAACAAGAACTGTTTCCAGAGGTGCCTGACAAGATATCAAAATCTACAGGCCTTAGCACTAAAAATTCTTCCTCAGACCAGAATTTTCTGTATTATGAGCAAAAATAAAACCAAGAAAAACTAAAAAAAAAGTAACTCCTACAGAGAGGGCATAAGAAAAAAAATCAGTTCGGCTCCAAAAAAGCTTTCCTGTAACTCCCCAGTGGACCTACAAACAGCAACCGATAAAAGAGCTCCTAACTCTCCACCTGTTGATGTAACTTTCTTCTTCACGAAGAATTAAGAGTCCGCAGTACCATCAGAAAACAAAAAGTTACAAGAGACAACAGCATCACTCTATTCCTAACTGTATTTCAGATTTTCAACAATAAAAAGTCTTTTAAGACCCAGAAAGTCACATTTGAGTCCCATATGTAGGTCAAAGACAAACTGTTCTTTCTAAAAGAAATTAGCAATTAAAATTTAGAGATTTGATTTAACTTCACACAAAGTTTCCAAAGAGGCACATCTGCCATCTCTGCTGTGCTGGTGGACTGAGATGATGTGAGTGCTAGAAGCACTGTCTGCACAGGAACCTGGAGATCTTGGAGGTCTATAGCTCACCCCCAAGCTGTTAAATCCAAAGTCACTGAACAAGTTCTGGTGACAAGCAGATGTTTTAAACTGTAGGAGTCCAGCACAAATAACCATCTGATTTTCATGTATGGAAGAAAAAGTCCAAGGTGCACACCATATTAGTCTTACCACAGTAGTCTCCTCTAGAATAAGAACCTCCACTCTCAGCTGAGGACTTTTCTCAAGTATTGCAGAAGGTGACTGTCAGCCAACACAGGCAGGGCCGAGGAAAGGATGGAGATATAAATACTTAAGGAAAAAAGATTCTTAGTGGATTTTGACGAGTGTAATATATGAACGCGATCAAGCTAACTCAAAAAACACTACTGCCAAACAGAACAATTCCCAGGGCAAACTTGTATCCAGAGTTAAAACTCTCCTACCTACCTGTACCCACTTGAAGCTATCTGACTTACTTTGCCATTCCATCCTCCCTATCACAGAGCCAGTTTGATTTCAGAAATGCTTAACACAAAAACCAGTTATATCCCCATGTAAATAACAGAAATACTTTCCTTGCAAGAAGTATTCAAAATCCCAAACCTCTGCAAAATGCTACAACATTTGCACACATCTTCTAGTTCTGATGGCATGATTCTGATGGCATGATGATCCACTTTGAATTGGCTCCCATGGTAACTGCAACACTGAGGTCCCCCGAGAACCATCACACACACACAAAATTGGAAGAGATGTGTCTGTAGCTTTACTGTTGAAGTGTCAGAACACAAACTTGATTCAATGCAGGAAGTCTACCCACAGAATTACTTTCCTTTCAGTGAACAGGATTCAGAAAGACATCATTTTTTTCCTCTCTGGAATGAGATTCAGATCTTACATCATCTGCAGGACTGGAGCACACACCTCTCTTTAGATAATGCCCCTTGACACCCTTTTCCATCACACCCCAGTGCAGCCTAAAACACACATGTACTTAAATTATTTCACTATTTTGTTTCTCAGCAAGACCCTGGTTCATAATTTTTCTAGTTGGGTTGACAAAAGACCAAGAAAGCCAAGAAACAAGGCTCTGCATATTCTTCAGTCAACTGGAGAGCTAACTGCTGTAGAGAAACATTGCAGTGTGGTCATCCCAGAGGTGATGCCCAAGAAAAGTCCCTTCCCCTCCTTATTCTGCCATACACCCTTCCAACCCTCCTGAATTTAAAAAAAAAGTATCCTTTGTTCATATCTCGTTAAGTCCCCTTTTCCAAGAGCATACCTCGTCTCACAGTTTCAGCTCCCTCACTAATGATTTTTCTTAATTGGACAGTGTAAGCTGTTGCAGAATAACACAACTTCATGCTCCCGTAGCACACACTGATTCAGGAGCAAGGGAATGACTTTCCATCTTTCCTACTTCACCAGTTTGTAAAACGGAGCGGTAATGACAACTGCAAGCAATGAGGCAGCACTTGCTGTTCCACCACATCACTGTGCTGTTCGCTGCCACACACACACAAGTCTGTGTCATTCTCATTTCCACCTGCTAGCAACTGCATTTCATGCAGGACTTGGTCTAATCAGAACTCAGAGATCCATAAGAAAGGGAGCCAGTTTAAAACCCAAACACCATACCTACACTGTCAATATCTTTCTGACCTCTAGCTTACAAGTTATGAAAGGTATACAGATTTTTAATGCAAAAAGACCTCTGTGTAAATAGCATTCATCATCCTTTCCATGGAATAGCCCTTAAAAATTCAGATAAACAGCCCTATAAGAGGCACTTCCACAACATCCCACTGACAGGCATAACCCCATTCATGTCATTCCTTTAC
This sequence comes from Heliornis fulica, assembly GCA_013399135.1. NCBI lineage: Eukaryota > Metazoa > Chordata > Aves > Gruiformes > Heliornithidae > Heliornis > Heliornis fulica. The sequence goes on from VXBZ01010660.1 coordinate 239,985, forward strand.
AACCTAATGTAATTTATTAAAGTGTCATAATATGCAAACTCAGACTCTAGCAAGACAGAGAGAGGCTGGAAAGCCGTTTAAGCAGGATCTGTAGCAATGAGAAGGAAGTGTTTTTGAGGAGAAAGATCAGAAAATTATGGTTTTTTCTTTGTCTCAAAAGAGGTAACATGTCTCAGCAAATGAAACCCTTTTGGTCATCTTCCAAACATATTTTGTCTGAGCTTCCAAATTCCAGAAAAGAGGCAGGAAATACCAAATAAATTATAGTATCATTAAACCTATAGTAGCCTAGAAGTTTATATGAAATGTTTTGTCTATTATTTTCTAAAGTCATTCTACTTAACATTTACAGAACTTCAATTACTTGTAAATAAAAATGCACGCTGTCTAATGAAGATTACTATGAACCCTGCCCCTTCCTTTGGGAAACTATCTTCAAGTAAATGCCCCAGAGATACTTAAACAACAGGTATTTTTTATTCAGTTTCTCAGAAGAAAGGAACAGAAATAATTTAAACCTGCCCATTTGGCAAAGTACAGGACTCTTTCTGCCTCCCTCTTTCTCTGAGCCATGGCATGGTAATTCACAAAGTAAATTCAAGTCCTGACAATATCTGCTGTATTTACATCTGGTTCCTGTTATTTTAACTTCAAAAGTAAATTGGGGGAAAAAAAACAATGTGATTTCTGCCAATTACTTACGCTTTCCTAAAGTTTCCTTTCTCTGTTCTTTCAGCCAGGTTCTTTAAGTCGATATTACCCTAATCCAACAGAGAATTTAAGAATGTATTTCCAGCAAAGGCTCTAATGGATCAAAATGCTTTAGTTATTGCAATTCATCATATCCTACTGCATATCTTAACTACTCCACTGAAATACCATTAAAGTTTCATTATTATGCCTGTTGTATTAGTGATAGAATCAGGCATAGGACACTTCTACTCAACCCAGAAATTCAGGTCTACCTTCCTAGGGGCAACCATGTGTCAACAATCAGACTCTTCTTCCTCTAAAACTTTTAGCACACCTATCACCAATTGACACTGGGCCAGTTGGCCAAGACAAACGAGTGGCCAGAGTGCACACGTGACATCCTGTCTGTCTTGGGGAACAACCAGAAAGCCAGTTGCATGACACACTTGTATACAAGGCAGCCAGCCTGCTGCTGCTCTCTGTCCTCAGCAGTCATGATTACCCAAAGCACGCCTACTACCAGATAAGCCAAGACCAGGCTCTTCTTCACATGGCATCAGTCTGACCCCACTTCATTAAGGTCTACTCATTAAATCAGAATAGTATGCAACTTTGTACAACCACAGACTTATCCAACACAGACAGCAAGATCTGCAAGCAAATAAACATGTTTGTAAGAGCCTGTTACCAATTAAAATACTGCTCAAGGAAACTTCTACTGCTTCATTTGTCCTATCTTGTACTGACTGATAGACAGTCACTTGAATTAGGAACAAATGGCATTAGCACTGCAACATTCAAGAAGAGAAATGCATGGTAAGACAGAAGGATTGTTTCTGAATCACTACTTTCTTGCTGTGTTTGACACCAGCTGTCAGCAATTCATCAGAACCTGCTCTATTCTATTCTTGCTCCATCCCATAACAGTTACCCAGCAGCAGGCCAGGAAACATCACCTCTGAAACAGAGAAGAGTGGGGGAGGGAGAACATACTACATACTCCCCTGGCACCTTCTTTCTCAAAGTCATATTGCAATACCTCCTCCATAGTAGCTCCTGTTTCTTGCTCTCTTTCAAAAAGAGAAAAAAAAAATTACCTTTTGCCCATGGGTGTCCAGGAAATAATCTCATAGCTCAAGAGAAACAAGATGCACCCTCACTTTGAGTTCCCTGTAGTCAATCCTACAGGGAAGGACCATAGCTAGTTCTAGACAGCCACTGCTACTACAACTGGAACCTCTCTTTTACCAACTCAAGAGAGACAGATCCCACTGATAGGGCTGGGACAGGCTCTGAGTACCAATGCAAGCCAGCACTGCTCTCTAAAGCACAGATCCTTCCTTTCTCTACTGCGCCTCCCTCCAGCTCCCAGAACCACTCCCTTGCATGGCTGTTCATATGTTCCCATTCTGTTAAAATTATCACTTTTCCCTGAACAAAACACCACAAAAGAGGGCCCTGGTAAAGAGTTAGTCAGCCACTACCATGGGACAACTTGACAAGGGGTGGGGGAATGTGCAGGGGGTGGGATACATCTCCCCCATGGAAATATCTTCTAAAGCTGAACTACAAGTCCAGAAGTCAACAGCAACACCCAGATACTCTGAAAGCTAACAAACATCTCTGGCTTCTTATAGTTCTCAGACTCCCCGACATCTTCCTGTTACCAAATTGCACAAAGGATTCTGTTTTCTCGCAAGGGAAAGGAAAAGCAACCCAGAAATTGAAGGAACATATTGGTAGGCAAAAAAAAAAAAAAAAGTCAGTGGGTTTCTTTGGAGATCTAATGCAGAATTCATGTATTAGTGATGGAGGGAGGAGGTAACAAAATCTTTTGGTGCTTTTCAGAAAGCAGGAAGGCAGCATTTATCCTTTTTATTCCAGCTTGTTCATTTAATCCTAAGTAAACTGTAACTTTAGACATTTTTCAAGCATTTCATAAAGCAACAGCAATAAAGAATAAGGAAGCTGTTTTACATTAAATTGAAAGGAAAAAAAAAATCTCTTCAGCCTGGACTTCCTAGCAAGGAGAGTAAACTATGCAAGTAAGGGGTTGGGGGGGAGGGCAAAAAACAGGATGTCACATACTGCAAAAGAGGAATTAATGCATATTTAATGAAGTGCTATTTTTTTATTTGTAAACTCATCAGATTCTGAAAACCTAACCACCTTCCTTCCCTCTCTTCCTAAGCACTCCCCTCTGTGATACAAGGAAGGCAAGGGTTGATGAGAGGTGGACACACTAAAACACCCACTGCCCCACATCCCAAAACTCCAAACCCCAATCCTACACCTTGTCAAACCAAAGAATAACAATGAGTGTGTACTCCCATGTGTCCTGTGAAGCTTGCAAGGCAGCAGATCTGTCTACATTAGGAAATATACAGATCCTGCAAATTCCTAAACTATTTGATCCATCTCATTGATCTGGTTTGACTGGTAGACTACACATACTGTCTGTTGTTCCACAGCCACACCAGCCAGGAGTCTGGAAGAAGGGAAAGGGGTGGTTAACATCCATGAAAGTCAGAGAACGTTATTTATCTCAAGGGAATAAGAAGAACTTTATTGAAAGCAGTGCAAGAGTCATTGTCACTCACCAAACGAGCTTATGAACTTCACCGATTAAGGCACACAGTTTGATTCTGGTGTCAGTTTCAAAAACATAAATATGTGTCCCTTTTTATACCAGGCCACATTTTAAAATTATTCCTCTTTACCATAGCAGAAAGAAAAAGCTAAAATGCTAAAAAAAAGAAAAAATACTACTTGATTGTTTAGAGTAACTGCATCCTCAGACATTTTCCATACAGCAAGGACTGTATTCTGAAAAGGGGAAGAAGAGGGAGAGGGAAAGCATCACACAACACATTCAGAGAACATTACTCAGATTTCTGAAAGAGAAGCCAAACTCTGAGTCCATCCTGCCCAAAACAGACAAGGACACTCACACCTACTAGGTTTCCTATGCTGGCACCAGTACACTCAAGTCAGCTCTTTCACAAAGTTAAAGGACACAAGAAGCGTATTTAGGTGGAAAGGCAGGTCCTCCACCTTCTAACAAGTTTGATTAAAACTAGTTGACAGAGTCAAACAGCAGCAAGAGGTGACTGCATGTACCTCACACACAGCATGATCATGTAAGCTCATTCTTTCAAGTGTAGCTTCCTAAGGAAACTTGGGCGGGAAAGGCAATTTCATTGGCACTGAAAGCAAAAACAGAGTTTCATCTGGCACCCTTCACAAGTACTCAATTAGTTTCCAATTCAAGAACAGAAAAGAACAAATTAATTGACCAGCAAAGTCTTAGAACAAGCCTGGTACTGTGCCATCAAATGGAAATGAGGGGAATCAGGCTACAAACAGCCCTGCTGCAGTCATCCAAAGTCCTCCTCTGCCAACACTTTCCCTACGGGACACCTTTGGTTCTCATCAAAAGAGTCACCACAGTAATTGCAAGACAGTAGATTTGAATGCATGTACCAAGAGAATTTCCAGCAGTTGAAATCCATACACACAAAACCAGCAAGCTGACATACAGGCACACACAGAGATCAAACTACCAAGTGGTTAACAAACATTAACCACAGCACAAGTCGGTACTATAACATGCTAAACAAAAGCCATCAAAAAGCTGTGTTTTGAAGTCTGCCTTTACACAGGGGGTTAATCAGAAGGAGTATGCAAGTGGATGTTGTCACTTCTCTGTGTGCAGTATTCCCCAACGGTTTAGTCATTACAGCGAGAACCCTGTCATTTAAAGATAGATCTGCCTAAGAAGCTGAACACTTCAGAGAGCAAAATTAACTTGGTGGTTAGCTTCCCTTCCAGAAGAATTGCATTAGACAATTATCTACAGAAGTCAAAATCAGGCCAACATTTAAGGGCCACGAGGGGACTAATACAATGATTGCAAAGGGAAAAAAAAAATGGCTAGGTGCTGATATTTGAGTCATATACACATATACACAGTGACATTCATAATGAATACTAATTTTGAGTTCTGCTTTATATAGCATATTCCTAAAAGGAACTTATTTTCTAATTATGAGCTCCAGTGACCATGCACATTAAACAATGGAAACAAACGGCAGCAGATATTAACATAGTGACAGTCCCATTATCTCTCAAGCAACGCACAAGGATAAAGCTGTTAGCCATCCTCATAGGCAAAATTTACTTGAAATTTCACTTCTATCCAAGTTCCTACAGCTGTCTCTTTACTCTCCCTCTATCCATATCAAAAGGAGGCAATTAGAGAAAACTGAATTAAGATTAAAATTCTCTTACCGAGATTATCTATAGTTTAGAGATCATGTCCTGAAAGTGTTCTGAGATTTTTAAAAGCAAGACCACAAAACAATCACCCTCAAAAGAGACTGTGAAATTACTGGAATTTTTTTCTTCATACTGCTGAACATACAATGGATTCCCTGCTCATTTTCCTCCTTAAAAATGATCAAAGATTTGATCATCCAAGGCTGCCTGTTCTTCAAACACATGAGGCATTGCTGTTTTGCCACAAAGCACTTAAGGTGTCTAACAGTCCTTCATTATCTTGCTAAGAGCCTTCATTGCTACACACAGCAGTACCATATTTCTTAAGTGAAAGGCTTTAAGAAGTATCTTCCAGATGTAACCTCAAGGCTAAGCTGGGTCCAACAAACAAAAGCAGAAGTTTGATGCTCAAGAGCCCCAGAAAACACAGCTCCCTGGACAGGGTTTTATTTCCTATTTTACTAGATGCATTAAGCAAGAATGAGAGAGGCATGATAGCTTCCAAAGAGATTCACTTACCACTTCAGTCTTGCTGCAAGGGAATTTCAAAGCCAAACACTATTACTGAGGGCATGAAAACACCTCCGGATTCAAAAGCATCAGTAAAGTAAAAGATATGCAGCCTATGGTAAAGTTAAAACACCCCCTTATAAGGCAAAAGCACATTGCTTCATCGTTTTGTATCTGATGTGCTACTGCTGTCCCAGCACCACAAGTGATTTCAGACAGAGAAGCCCATAAATAGAACAAAGGCCCAGAAGTCTCAAAGAAGGCAAAACCTACTGTTTTATCAGTGGCATAACCTATGGGGCTTTTAACCAACCATGGCTAAACCAAATATGGCTTTTAGCTTAAACATGCAATAACTGGCGCAATACCATCACCACAGGGCTGAAACAAAATATAAAGAAGCTACAAGGCTGTTGTCCTGGTCTTCAACTGGGATAGTTAATTTTCATGAGAAGCTGGAAGGGGATACAAGCCAGGAAAGCTGACTTAAACCAGCCAAAGGGGTATTCCATACCATACAACATCACACTCCATATATATAAAGGGGACTGGACAGGAAGGAGTTGGTGCTGCTCAGGGACAGGGTGGACATTGGGTTCCTAGCAGAGAACAAGTTGTACTGCATATGACACATTTTGTATATTCTTTTATAAGTACTGTTATTTTCCTCTTCCTTGTCTGTCCCAGTAAACTGTTCTTAACACAGCCCACAAGTTTTACTTTTTTCCTCTGATTCTCCTTCACATCCCACTGGGGAAGAGGAGTAAGCAAGCAACCACATGCTGCTTAGCTATCAACTGGGGTTAAAACACAACAACTACACAGAAAAATCACAGGCTTCTCCCAGGACAGACACATGGGCAGGAAGAGTTATGTTTGGAAGATATCTGAGTTTCCCTCCCAAAGTACAAGCAAGAAGCCTGCACTGAGAGAACAGTAGCTCGTTTCAACTGGGTGCACAGGACTGCTTAGTTACTCTTCTATATCCCAAGTGTTGAAGATTAACCTCTAGCAAGTCTTCCAGTGGTAACAAAGAACAGACTTTCAAGGACAATAGCGTGTGATGAAAGAATATTCAGAGACAAGTCTGTGTAAGACTTTTTGCCTTCTATGCACTATTGCATCTTCTTGCCAGGGATACAGGATGCAAGCTGGCCCTTGCCTTAGTCTGAATTCTTGAATAGAGACACAAATAGCAGTAATACAGGCACACGCTTTAAAACAGGGTTCCTGTGCTGGCTCGCATTGACACTAGGACAGAGAATGACACGTGTTCTATGTCGCACATTTCAAAACTTCTGAACAAGACATCCAATTTACATTTCTTTTAATAAAAATAGTCTGCTTCATTCAGAGTTGCTGCTATTCCTATTGTAGCTTATAAGAAATGCAAATTCCCAGAAGAAAAACGCATTATTCACTTCCAGTGTGTGAATCAAGATAGATTTGCATATATTAGGCTGACTCAGAGGTAAGTCCAACTAACGCCAATCACATAAAAAATTAACTATAGGAACTACTCATTACACAATGGCAGTGACTGACATCATGCAGCAAAAGAAGTATTTTGTCCTATCATATGACATATAAGGATTTATTTTTCCATGTGAGCACCTAGCGACAGCCATAGTCTGGCTCTTTGACATGCATTTGACCCTAATACAAGGGCATCTTTTGTCCCAAATACTAACAGGTGTTTCTGGCAGAAAGTAGTAAAGAACAGTATTCCCAAGAAAACTATGAGCACCCCACAAATCTGCACATATGAAAAAGCAGGAATATATTCCGGTAGATTGAAGGTTCTGTCAATTTAGTTTTTAGTCTTAATATTCTCTAATATTAAGCACAAACCCTGCTTAATTCCAGGAAGGTTTACAGGCTTCAATCCCAAAATCATGATCCTTCTTTTTACCTTGTTCCCTCCATTCAGGATCCTGAGCTCCATCTCATCATCACTATGGCCAAGGCTCCACATAGCCCCATATTCATATCCCAGCCTCCCTTGGCTTTAAACACGTATATAAGCAGAATGCTTTTGCTCTACACACTGCTTGTTCACAGCGCTTTCTTTCCCCTCACACATACAGCCTAGGTGAGCATCAATAACCTTACCCAAGTTATTCCAACCAACCAGAAGTAGATGAAGGCTAAATGTCACCAAACAGGAACAAACATGTACCACAGATAAGTTGTTCCAAACCATACTCATAACCCACATCATTCCTGTTTTGGGATGGGTATTTTGGACTAGACTGAGTGTCATGTGTACTATGAGAGCACAGCTTCCAGTTTAGTTTTATCTTAAAAGAAATAAAAAATGCACTCTGAAACTACTTCTCTATTCAAATTTAAGTGCAGTAAGGTGGGACAATGTCCTGGCTTTCAGCTGGGATAGAGTTTATTTTCACAAGAAGCTTTGAGGGGACACAGCCAGGACAGCTGACTTAAGCTAGCCAAAGGGATATTCCATATAAGATGTCATCAAGCTTAGTGTATAAGCAGTGGGGAGCTGGCCAGAGAGGAGCTGACACTGCTTGGGGACAGGCTGGGCATCAGGGAAAATTGCACTGTGTATCATCCACTTTGCATATTCCTTTATTAGTACTGTTGTTATTTTCCTCTTCCTTCGTTGTCCTGATAAACTGTCAATATCCCAACCCAGGAGTTTTGCCCTCTTCTTTCAATTGTCCCCATCCTACCAGAGGAAGAAGAGTGAGCAAGAGGACACACAGTACTTAAGTTGTTGTCTGGGGCTAAACCACAACAGACAATCAGGAGAACTAGCTCCAAAAAAAATGCACTCCTAATGCAAGTTAACAATCCAGCATCAGTGGACACACAGAATGCCTTGACCCACTGCCCTGAGAAGTGGTCAGTAAACCTAGATAGGTTAAGAAATTAGTTGTTGGTACTTTTGGAAAGTAGCAGTGGTAAGCCAAAAGGGCAAGAAAAATCTTTTATGAGGTCATCTTCATCCTACTCTTTTCTGGTTTTCCCTAACTGTTAAACAGCATAAGTAAAATAGATGTCAGCTACATTAACAACCCTTCTGTATGGGAATTCAATACTGAAATCTTTTTAAACAGTTCAATCTACAACTTGGGGCAGTTTTGGAAACATAAGCAAGACATCTGTAATCCTTCCTCCTCCAGACTCCACGTCAATCCACAAGCATCAGGAAGCGAATCCCAGCTTCTATTAAGAACCTGGAGTCTTGCTTAATTTAATTCCATCATTTGCACACCCAAGTTGAAAAATTCTCCAGCTGAAGAGCCACAACAGAATAGCTGCTTACAGAGAGCAGCATAAAGATGAAAAATCAGGCCAGCAAAAAGCACCACATAAGTCTGTGTGCTCATCGGTAGCTGGGAGGCTGGACTAAGTGCTTAGGGAACCCAGGCTCCATTTGCAGCTCCAGGTGTGCTAAAGACACTCCCTACACATCCTCCATTCTGAGGACATGTTCCCAAGGACAGGAGCTCTCTTTCCTTGTGCAGTGCCTTGCACAGGGTCTCAAATAACCAGCAAAGACTAATTCCTTCCTCTTCATGCCTGCAACAGGAACAGACTCACACAAAACTGCAAGCCATCAGTAACTGTAAATAAGAGAGAAAAATACATAATTGAACCTAATTAAATTTGGAAGAAAACATTGAAGGGAATGGAATAAAACAGCACTCTTCATCAGCTGAGACATCACTTAGTCATGATCTGGAGCGTTCACACCTGCTCTGCTCTGTCACAAACTCCCACAGCTCTGAAATGCGCTGCAGCAGCACCCCAACACCTCTCCTTCTGCCAAACCTAAGCAGCATAACAGGATCACTTTGTCATTCAAGTTCCCATTTAGTTAATCACTGTAACACCTTCAAATCTATACAGTGTATTTCGCTCAGAACATCTGCACAAAGCAAAGCAGCCTCGCGGGTCTGCCTTCACCAGCCCAGTGCCAACTCCTGAGCTGCCAAACCAGGCTCCAGCAGGCTTGGGCTGCTGGCACATCCTTATTTATCTGCATGCTTACACCGTTACTTGGGCCACTTAACAACATTGTTCTGGTCACCATTCTCCATTGGGGTTTTTTTGACCTGTTACATCATAAAGGCCTCAGTTCAGAAAAATATTCTGATGCAAGCTGCTCTGCCATGGCTAAGCCAGGCTACTGCAAGATATCTCAGAGCCGAGGCGTTCAGTGAAAGAGACCTAGGATAAAATTTCCCATGGACTCTCTAAGTCCATCTGGACTCTGTAAGGCATCTGTAATACACATTTTGAAAGTCCTTTGAAGTGCTACACCCTGCCTTCACAGACTTGAAACCCTTTGGAAATGCACCTTTGAATATTTAGTTGAATAGGGATTTGTCTGTATTTTGCAGAATAGAGACCTAGATTACAGGAGACCAAATGCTACAGGATCTTTATTTTCTGTACCTTGAAAATTCCTTCCTGTTTTCCCTTTCTTTCACCCCCTCAGCTGCATCTATTTCTCTGTACTGCATCCACACAGACCTGGTTAGTTCTGTTCATACTCCACTACAGTGGGTTCAGCAGGTGATACAAGGGATGTTTTGTTGTTGTGACAAATATTCTATGTCCTGATGTGGTATTTTCAACCACACAAAGTTTACATTGCACATTCCAAGAACTAAATCAGTCCTTTATTTGAGACCTGGTGGTGACAAAAAAAAAATCAGCAGTGTAACCCTTCCTTCCCAATTACAGTGCAAACAGCTATATGGGTTGGTGCTAGTAAAACACAAGCTTCTGCTTCCATGAAAGTCAAATAAACTCTACAGTCTGAAAATGGAGGAGGAATAAACAGAAAGCACAGAGTGAGTAATACCCTGATCACCCCCAAAACTTAGCAATACCACCTCAGGTAGGCTGAAATCCCAGCTTGCATCCAGCAAAATCCTATCTCAGCATCTAAGCACAATAAAGGTGTGCTGAAGTCTGTGACAAAGAGCACACAAGCAAGTGATGAGACCAAACAACATGTCCAGCTGCTAGCGAGTCTACCTATTTAGTAATAAACCACTATTCAGCATAACCAGATACCCACTCAAAGCCAAGTCACCACAGAAGAGCTCCTGGTATGAGTCAGCTGTTTCACCAGCTGTAACACCACAAATCTGCTATCAGGTAAGTTAATAAGAGCAAAGAAAGCTGCAACAAGTCACATCACCTGTGAACCAGATGTCAACACTCCTAAATGGTTCAAAGACAGAAAGAAGGGGAGAACTACCCTACAGCAATAGACATTCTTATTTTGGTTTTTTTTTTCCTGGCCAAAATCTCTGAAGGAATTAATTCAATTATTTTTCTACAGTACTGATTAACTATTGAAAATACTACTGATTAAACATCTAAACACAAAATGCTGGCTATTACAGCTCTTTTCTTTCCTTCCCTTTCAAAAGGTATTAGCCACAGTTCAGATACTTAAGTATATAAATTCAGCCAGGCATGTTTAATGAAAGCTTTACCTTCTATCACAGCATTTTTAAAGTAGAGAATAGGCTGCCTTTTACCCTTCCAGCATCATAATGAAAAAGTAACTCTTTCTGTGGAATTGAAGAAAATACTGTGGCTAGCAGAGCCCTGTTGAGAGATAGATTAATTATCTACTTGAATGTGCATGCAAGAGTAAGCTTGTCAGAGCTAAGGGAAAAAGAAAAAAGCCAATCAGTTAGAGAAAGGTAGCAAAGCTGCTGTGCTAATGTTCTCCTCCCTTAGACCTTCTGCACAGCATAGTGCAATGAGAGAGGTTTGGTTTCAGAAGCAGCAATAAAGACCAAAATCAGGCTGGGGGATTCACTGCCCTGTGAACAGGACAAGGCAGGTAGTACATGCGACTGACAGTGCTGGCCTTGACACACAGTGCCATCCCACCACATTTCCAAGAGTTGGGAAGCCACATCCTGAGTGGCCAACCTAGAAAGGGACACAATGCCTTTCAAAACTGCAGCCACGAACCGTGGCCTAAACCAAGCATAACCAGAGTGCCAGTTTCCTAGGGACCAGATGTCACCTGGAGCTCTGCATAGCCCAGAGACACACGGTGGTTGAATCGTACATCACACCATGTATAATTAATGGGAAGGTTAGGGAAAGTGTCCTCCCAGTTAATTTATTACAATTTGACACGATGCTTCTCTGCTCACCTCCAGCTCTCAGAATAGGGGTGGGAATGGATAGGAAGGTCTAGGAGAGAGCCTCAATTCTGAATGAGTGACTAACAGTACAACTGCTCTGAGAAAGGAGGAACCTGCAAGGTTTCACACCAAGCTTCATCTTGCATCTGTAGATGTTACCAACATCCTCTAGCCCTTCTTATGCTCTGCTGTTCCTGAGGAAGTGCCTGCAGGCAAGGACCTGCCTTATTTGAGGTCTCTGGCTGAGTTTGGGGAACCATTACCTACAGGCTGAGACAGAGGCAAATGCTATGCCACACTGAAGGTCAAATGGCAACTAAAGGATGTCCTTACCAGCAAAAGCTAAGCTTCCTGGCTTAAAGGAAACTTAATGATCCATGACTAGTCAAGATACCATGTGCAGAACAGAAGTAAGGCATCATATTACCATCAGCATAGGACCAGACTCTGCTAGAAAAAAGGAAAATAGATCCAACTTGAAACAAACTTTGAGCAGTTCTATAAAAACACAGTTTCCTTTAAGCCAAGTAGCAACAAAGCTGCAGAAGGTGGCATGTACAGCTGGTCTCCCATGGACTGGATGGTATCTTCAACACTAGGCTTTGCTCCATCCAACCCAGCTTTTGGCACTCATGAAATATCCAAGTTAGTTGGATCGCCATCATCAGCTTCCTCCAAGGTCAATCAAAAGAGATGGAACATGTAAGAAGTGAGGTGTCCAGCAAGTCATCATTTTCCCATTAATATGGATTGCATCATATAGACACAAGAATCTCTCTACCTTTTATTTTAGGCCCTTCAATTAAGTAGCATGAATCCAAGTCAAAGTGTATTAGGAATAGCTGGATTAAACAGGGCCAACTAAACAGGATACATACTATGCTCCCCTACTTGGCTTGCACTATTGTTAAATCTAGGTAGCAATGCTGAATTCAGATAAAAGTAAATGGCAAAAGCACAGTAATCTCCAGAGACACACAGAAAATGCCTATTTTAAGCTTCTCTGTGGCTCCTTATGGAGAAACGCAGGAGAAACTGTTTACAAGCCATACCATATGCAAAGACAAATGCAACCTTCAGCCAAGTTCCATAAAAGACAACTAGTTGTTTGTTGTTTGGTTTTTTTTTTCCTAGAATTGAATTGCAATTTTTCTAAGGAAAAGTGTTTTTTGGAAATAGAAACTATATTGCAGCAAGAGACAAACATCAGCAAAAAGTACTAATAGGTCAAGCACATGAATGGGTGACCTTACTGTGATCATTCTACCATAAGAACCTTAAGGACAGTTTCATTCCCTGACAGAGAGCTCAGAAATGCAGCGGCACCAATAGCTGTAACAGTACAGTGACTCACTTGTGTTTAACCAAGTATCAACTCAGATGCTCAGAGGAAACAACGATGGCATCAGACAGTGCAGAAGACAGCCAAATGGTGCAATACAGCAGCACAACCTGGACTTGTGCCATAGCTCCTTACACAGACTTGCCAAGCACCTCACTGCTCACATGCCATAAAATAAGCCTTCTTTTAGCTGAGGCTGGACCTACAGGTGAACACAACAGATAACCAGTAGGTGTTCTCAAAAAGATGTTCGACAAGCTGATCACAACATACGGTACAAGGAGGCTTCATATTCCAACACACCCCCCCCCAACCCCAATACTCATACTCAACAGAGAGAAGAAGTGAGGGAAACATCCCAAGTATTTCAGAAAAACTCACAGACACAACTGCTGCATAAACCTGAGAAAACAAAGAGCAGGCAAGACTGAGAACAGCATATGACTAGTGTGAAACGAGAGAGCACAAACAAGCTTGGAAAGCTTGGAATCTCACAAGCAGAGGGCAGCATTCAGGATCCTCCCCTTAAACCACACTCTGCCTCTGCTCTTAGCCTCTGCCAAACATAATTAGGGGAAAAGAAACAACTCAGGAGCCCAGATCTCCAGCTTCCCGTGTTTACCTCCATGCTTCAGCTCTGCCTATGCAAACCCCTTTCAGCTATCTCCCACATGACTCAAATTTGAGGCATTTGCTCCACACCACTATGTGTGCAGAGACACAGATACTCACAACATATTCTACTTTGCCACTGACGCATATAAGCAAAAAAAAAATTAAGAAGGAAGGTTCCTTCTCCCTTCCTCCCCCTGCGTCATTAGAGCCTCATCTTTTGCTCTGCGAAGCTTTTAAAAAGAGAAAACAGATCTGAAACGAAATGGGAGGCGTGTAAAAAGTGTCTGGAACAAAATACCATATGTGCAATGCCTCTTCTCCTGTTCTGTGAGCTGCAAAAGAAAAAAGCACCTTCCCTGACAGAGAGAAGCAACATGGCTGTCTTAAGTAATTGGGGGATGGTGGGAGAGGAAAGGGGCAATAAAAACATGTATGACCTCAGGTTCAGAGAAGAGCCCCTTTCGGCATCCACAAGTGAGAAAGTTGCAGAAGTGACAGCCTCTCTGCCTCCCTGCCCAGCTGGCTCTCCAGTCTGCCTAGAAGCAGCATCCAACACCACAGGAAGAGCTGACTTTGTTTTCAACACTGTTGGCCAGTGCCCTTATACACAGGGTTACAGAACACTGTTTTCCTCACAAGATTCGATGGAACAATTTATTTTAATTGGCATGAGCAGAGAAGAGGAGCCAGACTGATCCACTCTGCAGCAGCAGAACACTGTGAAAGGTAATTTTACATGTGTACATCGTACAGTCATAACACACTGTGCATGTTACACACACCCTGTCTTAGGAGGAAATCTTTCAAGAGAGACCTTTGACTTCAGAAGACAAACTGAATCATCAGTCTTCAATTCCCATCATCCATATATTGCTATACAGAAGCACCACATTTTGACTTCATGACTTTCAACTCCCCATTCCCAATTTCCACAGCAGTCTGCCCTATAAAGCCACAAGTGGATCCTCCCACGCTGTTGACGTCATCTCACCCTTGTTACATCCAGTCCTATACATGCCATGTCAGCACAAGCTGCTGGCTGAGTGCTGGATAAACAGTACCTGATCCATCACTCTCCAGTGGTCCTTGCTGACTTAAATTAAGGAAAGCTCATAGGCAGCTATTACAAGTCAATGCCAGACCAGCAAGCAGCAACTTTCTGTGCAACTGTGGTGATAAACTGTTCCACAGTAAATCTAGAAAATACCAATACCCACACTGTGCTCAGCTGCACATACACACGTGCTTACACTCAAGGTGCTAAATACCAGTCTGGCTTTTTGCATCCTCTGTGACTTCTTCCCTCCCCACCCCCTCAAATTTCTTGTGTAAGCCTTCAGGCTTAATAAACACTAATGCAGCTTGACATACCAGATTTCAGAAAAGATTCTCCTTCCCCAATACTTCCAGCTTTCAGCCAGTCACCTACACTGCAGCACTTCCAAACTATGGCTCTGAAACACGACGCCCTGACTTGTTTGCTAATATGCAGCTGACCAGCACTTAGCTCTACTGTGATTGTATTTTCAAATTAAAATGAGAAGCTCCAAATTAAAAAAAAAAAAAAACAACCCCCAAAAAAAAACCCAAAACCCAAACAAACAACTTAAATGGCTGCTAAAATCATGAGTATATCAGCTGCAATCACAACATTTTGGAGATGATTTTTCTGGGCCTTTTTATTAGTAGTATTATGATATCTGCAAAAGGCAAGCCAAAGGAGAAGAGAAATAAACAGAGAGAAAATAAGGTAACCTTGTGCCCGAGAAAGCTCTCTGTGAGCAAACACGGACATGTTTCAGGGCTGGCAGAACACTCTGCTGAAATTAGGTGGTGTGGGTTCTGACAGAAACACAGTTTTTCAGATCTGGTATGAAATCGGTAATGCATGCCACTGAATAAAAGCTTCCATAGGCTGTACAGCAGCACCTAAATATTTGTCCTACTGCTGTTCATCCATAGCTGGCACACACTCAGAGACTGCAAAGACAAAGCCAAACCAAAGCTCAGACTGACTTTCCTACCTCCAATTTGCATTGCACTTTTCCCTCCAGAGATCTCGCATGGTTTGGTTTGGATTCCATCCCAGCTCAGTCCCAAACACAGAGATGTATCAAACAATTTCAATGCACCAACACACTTCATTTTAAATTTAAGTATTTGAAATTACTCTGAATTCACATTCTTGACATTTCAACACTATTCTAGATAACTTTTTAATTCACCCATTTTCTACTAAGTGGTTAGAGCGTAGGGCAATTGGACTGAACTAGAAAAAGAAGATTGCACTATGACGGGCATCCACAGACTGCAAGCTGTTTGGGTGGAGTACCACCTTCCCATGGGAAATTAAAACTTACATCACTAGCTATCCAAAATTTGGTTGCACAAAGTACTGTCCACCATGAAGCAGGACAAAGCCATGAGCAAGCAGCAAAAAAAAAGGCAACTATGAGGCAAATGAGCCAGTTCTGGCAGATAAGGGAACAACAAACTACCAAGACCCTTGAGGATGTGGGGCAAACATGCCAGCTCTGCAACTTACACAAAAACCTGCCCAGCAGGCTGAGGGACCATTAATACATACGCTCTGTGTGTATGCACATGTACAGTTATACATACACTAAGGAAGTATCATGAGGAGGTGTCAGCAAAACCATTTTCCTCACTGTTAGGCAGCAGTAAAGGACAGTTGGCTCATCCACAGCAGCACTTGCCATCAGAATCAGTATTGCACTTGGTAAATGGGGCCAGAAAACAAGACTTATTAAACTGTAAATGCTTTGATACAGAAAACCTTGTGTGTTCTTACACTGGCCAAAGCTATAGCCCAGAACTGATTCTCCTTTCGTAATACAGTACAAAGGAACCTGAAACCGTTATTGTCTAGTAATGGCTCATCTTGGGTCCCATGAACAAAGGACTTGGCAATAAACCAGAAGCCACAAGGCTTATGACAGCTCTCAGGAACTTATGAGAATCTGACTTCTTTCCAATAACTCCCTTAGGCTCCCAGAGGAACCCCCAAACAGCTTTTCAATCCCTAGGAGACCAGGCCAGTTGACAACAAAGAGAATACCCAAAAGGCACCGCAATGACAAACCCACAGCAGAGTAGGAATGTAGGCAAGCAACAAAACTGATGCTAAACTGGCCCTAGCCATAATTTAAACAGAAGGGTACTGCCAAAATGAAATGGCCATTTACTGACAGAGAGAGCACAGAAACATAAAAGCCCAACAGAACAGGAAGAGACCACAAACAACTTTCAGAAAACAAATGCTTCTCAAGCCTACCACTGCCTCTAGATGAAGAAATCTCTTCTATACTTGAGTGTAGCTCTCTGTCCTTGCCTTTAGCAGGGAAGCGGGAAATTCTTGCTTTCAGGTATAAAAGCGTTCTATTATCCATTCTGCAAGACAGACATTTTCTCGTGTGTGTGACAGAAGAGTCCTAGTCATCCCATGGCCCCTTTCCTCCAGATATCCTGATTCATTCTGACAAAGGCAGAATGCCTAAACAGCAGTAGCAGTCCAGGCAGAGGCACTGCAGCACAGCCTAGCCCAGTATCCCTGTGGCTGAAGGAGTAGAAATGCTTCAAAGGGCATTGAACTGGCACTTTGCTACAGAGGCAACAGCTCCTCAAAGCCTTCCTCAATACATGGGGGGGGGAGGTATAACATTCTTTCACCCACATACCGGTTTTTTTTTCTGCAGGACAGAAAGGAAAGTGTATTTGTTCAGCACGCATTTCAAAAACATAGAGCATCTCTGCTTTAAACTGACCGCACATACTGGGGATGTAGGTCAACAGAGAAGAAGAAAAATACATCTCCTTTGAGGAAATGCAAATATATCCAAATACACCCCTAGCCCAGATGCAGACATGTGCTTTGTGTAACACTATGCATGGCTAACATTAACACACATTACAGATACACCTCTACACAATTCAGAGCTACGCAGAATACACACACATTCATCTTTGGGGGTTTCTCAATACAAACAGAAAAGGCTACCTTTCACTGGATACTAGCACTTCCTTAATATTAAGCTTTTCAGCTTCTCTATTAAGAATGGCAAATGTCATAAATCAAGAAACAAAGGGATGCCACTTGACAAGGTCATACAAGAGGCCTGAGAGAAAAGTTCCTGGCTGGGGGGACACTCCAGGAAAGGGAACCCATGTTCACTCACTCAGCATGCCAGGGGTGTGCAAAGTAGAAATAGGTCTTTGTTTCATGGCTACTTGGGAAAAAACAGTTTAAGGGATTGAAATAATTTGGGGGTCCTCAAAATATTCCCATATCCTAAAGGAGGTGGGAAAACTGCTCTCCAAATAGCTTTGAGGAGCGCAGAGCTATATATAGTTAAGTACCATTTTAGATCAGGCAGAGATTTGAAGGCAAGCTGCAAACAAACCTCCAACCTTGATCTCGCTGTTCTTTTTACTTAGGCCAGAAATGAATGCAAAACCCCAACCAAACCCATCAGTCCCTGGGCACAGCTCAAGCAGCCTATTGTTCTGAGAGGACTTATCAATCACTACAGACAACCCTCTCTGATCAGGTCATATGATTGAAGGCTTTACTTTATTATTCCCTCATACCACCACCAAGCAAAGCAGCAGCAGCATATCAGATCAGACAAAGGAACTGCTACCCTTCAGAACAGACTCCTGAATAACTGCTCCCTGACATGTATGATTTGGCTGCGTGCAGTGGGAATGCAAGAGCAACAAGCCACGTGTGCCATTACTTACCAAGTTTAAAGTGGCAACACAGCTGAAAATAACTACGGCATTCAGAAGTCAAGTTGGGCCTGTATCTGGAGTTGATTAAAACTTCACAACTATTTTACCCAGTATCTTGCAGCATGCCCAAGTGCTATAAACACTGAAGAGTGCTAGAACTGCTGGGCAGAAGCAAGAGGTGACAGAAAACTCCATGAAAGCACTCCACAGCTCAGTCCCAGCTCCAACACACTGTGTTTTACCGGCATGCAGGCCTTGGGCCTTCTCTGTAGCAAGCTGGAGACCCTATCTCAGCTTTCTAGTTCTGGGGTTACTACACCCCACAGCTTCCCAACCCTCCACTACTCCAGTGTTTTAATCACCATGTTGTGATTAAAATGCTGGAACTGCTGAAAAAAAAAAATCACCTGCAAGAAAAACAGCTTCAAAATTCATATTCATAAAGAATGTTTGAGGAATGTAGAGGCTTCTCCCCCTTTACCCACCGAAACATCACAGTTCTTGGCTTTTCATAAAAAACATGCTGTAATTTCTTTCTTTCCTGCAGAGTAGTCACTGTACACGTGTTTACCACTGTATTACCTCAATATATTTTTTTTCAAGAAGCACTTCTCTAACAAAAAAGGAATTCACTCATACACAGCAAAGTATATTGCTTCTGCAAAATTTCATTTGAGAATTCACAGTTAAAGCACAGGACCCCTATGGTTACCTGTTCTGCAGTGTGATAGCTTCAGCATCCCTTGTGATATGAAGCATGTCACCTTAACGCATCCTTAAGGTGAGAGAACGACCAACGACCAAGCTGATTGGCTTCATCACCCTAAGGACACACAAAGTGACATGCTTAATCTGACGAGAGCTGCTAAACCAGTGCCTCAACACTTTATGAAACATTTGGCTGTTTGCAATTTTGAAAACAGCAGCTCTACAAGGCAAGCAATGGAAGATTCCCTGTGGATTGCACAATGATAGGTGCACGGCAGTCCGCTCATCTGAGTGATAACATGATATCCTACACATCAACTGTGACTTCCAAATGTCCACACTGGAAGTCCCTGGGAGGTCTCAGGCTCTGCACACCAACATGCATTTTTCCAGAAACAGCTGTCTCACCAGGATGCAGCACATAGCAGGAGCAACTCCAGAGGTGCTTTAGGACATCCTGTTTCTATACAGTGCCTTAATGTGGAGGCAACAGGCTGACATGCTAGAGCTGAGTAAGTGGTTTTAATCAGAAAAACTGCATTTTCTTCCCTATCTGGAACAAGACTCCCGCTACAAATTTTCATAAAACATAAAATGCAAACATTCCCTTGCATTACTACTACACGCTTTATGTTTACCTGCATCCTCACTGTCAGAGACAAGGTACTCAGCAAGATGGATCTTTAATCTTACTTGTAACAGCCAGCTTTTATTCCCACTCCACAAAGGCTTGCAAGACACAAGACCTGCCAGAAGGAAAAGCCCTAGACAGAAGTATCCCCAAAAGTCCCAAAGGTAGCCCTTACAGAGCCTGCTCTTTGTTCAGGAGACATCCATCATCACTTATGAGGCCCTCGGAAATAACACTTAAAAAATAATGCAGAAAATCCACCCTCACCCCCCACCCCCTTCCTCTGCATGGGACTTCAGACACTCATAGATGCCAGGGCAAGAGGACTGGCTTGCCACCATCTCTTTAGAGATAAATATTGATGGGAGAGGACCTGCTTATAAATCCAGAGAAAAAAGTTCCCAGCCAAAGACAGGAAGTACATCAAAGACAAAAGCACATCTGTGAGTTTGATGGAAATTCACATATGGTTTTCACCATGGCTAAGCACCACCTTGGGGCTCCTCCCTTCAAGCATTAATAATTGAGAAGTCCTGGCCTCACCTCAACTTCACAGCCCATCCTTTACTCTGAAAGGGACAATTCTGCAGAAATGAAAAGCATTATCCCAAGACAGTGGATTATTCTGTCATCTGAGGACACTTGCATGGAAAAGCTGAGTTGATGGGCAGCTCCTGCGATCCTTCTGATTAAAATGCTGCCTCAGGATATTACTCTCTCCCCCAACATGAAACAGTCAATTAGGCTGTGATATATTCATGTAATAAAGGCTTATTCTTATAAAAAAATTCAATCCAAGACTGGCAAACATTATAGTTTTGCCTTGAAGTGACCCTACTGAGAACAAACATGACAGATAAAACCAGTCCTAAATAAGTTAAATACTGACATCTGAGGAAGCATAAAGGAAGGGAGTAGACAGGTGGGTTTTTTCCAATTCCATCTCAGTGCTTTATAATAAAAATTCTAAGAAACAAAAAAAAGGGAGGGGGAATGGAAGGAGTAAGGGGAGTTAAGGATAAGCCATTTCCATAAAGTTCTATCTTGCCTTTTTATTATTAATACATATACACACACACATACATATCTACATATACACACACTAAACTACATTCACCTGCCACCTACAACATCCTCTACAGATACAACAGATTATCAAACTGAACAGCACAAAACTCTACTCATGGCATCAGACACAATGGTGTCTGATTATCATCATGATGACCATCAGTGGACATTCTTAGACCAGCCTCTTACACTGTGGAACCTTAAACCACATTATTGAAATCATTACTAAAACAAGAACTGCATTTGTGGAGCACCCACCCCTAGCCAGAAGAATACTATGTCTCTCCATACTGAGCACAACTGGGATCAGCCCGAAAATACAGGTGGTCCAGCTATGCTTCTCCATAGCGACACCCTACCTCCATGGCCCTGGGGCAAACAGAAGGACACCTGAAATAGCACTAACATAAACAAGCAGAGGGGAAAGCTCCATAAATCTTAGGAAGCTACCACTGCTTACCATCTCCTTCCAGGTCATTAGCAGGAGCAACTGCTAGATATGCCACAGAGATCATTAACAATCTCTATGAATACAGGTACACTGTCAAAAGTCCCAAATGCAGAGCACTGTCCCAGCATCCTAACTCCTGTCCAGTGAAGCAGAACAAAGTCCCTGCCCCACAAAAATAACAAGATGAAGTCTCTGCCCCCTTTTCAAATAGTAGGCAGTGATCTTAACATCTAACACATGGACACCTTAAATTATTTTATGGAAAAACATTTGCATTTTTGAATGCATCTATGGGACTTCCTCACACACTCTATTTAGCAGAGACATCTGTTACTCAATGTATATATATATATATATCTCACATAAATCCCACCCTCCAAATCCTTTCCATCAGTGTTCACTAATGAAGCTTTGTGTTGAAAACCAAGTGCATTCTGCCCCCATTAGGAAGCCAATTACAGAAGGAAAAACAAGCAATTAACAAGGTGTAAAATAAACATCCTGCCACCTGCCTTTTAATAGCAACCCCACTTCAAACAAGTCACAGTCTCAGCACAGCTTTCAGAATTGGCAACTGATATTATATATGTATTTATGCAGCAGCTGCTCTTCATTGCAACAAATATTACAGGCTTACCAGATAAGGTCAGCATATTTAAAAAATATATAGCAAGTATTAAACCCTGCTTTGAGGCCCCAAATGTTGCTTTTAATGAAATCAGCAGCATCAGGCTTGTCTGGTATTACAGAGAAGCTATAGTCACATCCCCAGCTTAGAGAGGTTTCTCTTAATTTCTACTTGCTTAGCAGCTTCTGTACTTGTTCCACTAAATCCAGGGGCCTGGGCAGCTATTAAACAGCATATGCAGGGCAACTAAACAATAAAAAGCTCTCCAGAGGAGGCAAGTTTTTCCTCCTTCCATCAGCCTTGCCTCTCCACTTCCCCACCATCACATATAAAGCTATATCCAGTGGCAGGGGGAAGACATAATGGGGCTGAAAGCCACCCACTTAAAAAAAAAAAAAATCAAAGAGAAAACAAATCACAATTCCAGCTTAGTCTTTGCTCCTTGAGCTTGAGAGCTTTAGAGGGAAAGGAGGGAAGTACTCCTAAAGTCTCACTAGCTAGCTCCAGAGGGAGCCACTTTTCTTTCCCCTTTTGTGGAATGGGATGAATGACACACTTTTGAGTAGTTAACCAGGACTAGAGAAAGCCTAACAGTAAGTCTGTAGGATTTAATAGATACAGTGGAGAATATGCCTGAGAAAACAGCAGCCAAGCTTCATCTTGCACAGTTGGGTTTTTCCCCCATCTTTCCCTCTCACTCTGGCTCTCTCCTGCTACATATTTATTTGTTAAGTTTTCCAAGTTACAATTCTGACTCACATCCTATTTAATCACTCAAGAATAATTAATCAAGATGCATGCAAGTTGTCTTCTCTCAGGGTTCTCTCTCTAGTTTTGTTGAGATCCAAGGAGAACATCGCTGAATATGATACTGTGAACTTTTGCAATCATATACACAGTCCTGAAGTGTTAAAGATGGTGTGAAAACTGAATTCAAGTAACAATTCACTACCCTTGAACAAAACTGCTACCTAACTGGCATATCAGATCTTAAGAGAGACCCAAATCTTCAGTTCTATTATCTACATGCATTCAGAAATGAGCAAACTCAAAGAGAAACAATCACAGAAGGTAAAAAGCCATGAAAGGTGCTCCACTGAAAGGTGTCTAGAATTGTGATGGTACACACCTAGTGGATTGATCCACTGCAATCCACAAAGTAAAAAAAAAAAAACAAAAAACAAAAAAAAAACCAAACCACCAAAGAAACCTAACAAAACACACCCAAAAGAAAACCAACCCCCACCAAAAAACACCACCCACAGAAATCCCCAAACACATAACTTTCTCAGCCACCAGTTTCTCATGCTACCAGTAAGAGTGTGGAGATCGCACAACTCCTTCCTACAGCCCTAATTACAGAGACAAGGTCACAAAAGATATTATCTGCCAACATAAGTTACAGAAGGTCATATGGCCACTCAAGCTATAGAAGTATTTTAAGAATAGTTTAGTCAGGTCACTTAACTGACTTTTGGAGGAGTCATTTTTTAAATGAGCAGCAGTATTTTTCCTTATATTTTGTGGCTGGGAGAATAAAAAGCTGAATCTTCGCTGTAGTCACCAGTTAAGGATTCCAGTGCTATCACTAACAAAGCGCTCATGCCTAGCTGCATTTTGTAGATCTAAATCCACAAAAAATGCTGAGAACAAGCCTCAACTTAACAATGACGGTGGGACAAAACACTTCCAACTTCCCTAAGTTGTTTAGATCACAAGTGGGATGTATTATCTGCAGTAGCCCCCAAAAAAGCCTCACACAACAGAAGCAATCAGAAAAGCAGTCCACGGTTCTCAAACTTACTTCAACTCAAGTAGTTATACAGAATTCTCTTATGTTCAATGCTGAGAAGTGCTCCCATGGGTTTCCCAACCACCAGGTTGTCTGAAGGCCTGAAGAATCAGCAGTTTGGGGACTGCTGTTTGTTGAGGATGGCAAGAGACCAGAAAGGTCACAAGAACTTACTGTAAGAAAGACCCATGCAGTTCTATAATTAGTTCTAGGAGACAAGATTCCAATTCTTGCAATTCTTCTCAAAGGATGCCTAAAGAAACCTAGTTCTCTGATTCTTCAGGTTCTCACCCCTCTTCAGAAGGATGAGGAGACCAAATTTGACAAAATACTAAACTGCACCAGCTGAGTGTCAGCAGTACCCAGCTCACTTGAGGAGTTGAAAGGCAGCCTTCCACAAATGGATCACTCTTCTCAGTCACCCTAATCACAGTGAGCTACAGCCCATAAAACACTGACTCTGGTTCCTGACAGTCACATGCACACGCAGCTCTCAGACTTCCACAGCTCAGCAAATGGTCAGATTAAGCAGAGGATACACCATGTGCAGCAGAGAATGTTTTCAGTACGTAGCAATCTCTCCAGATCATCGATTGTAGAAATCCTTATGTTTTCTAGAATCACATAAGCTACAACCATTACAGACTGTTAGTTCATTAAGACCATCACTCAGCCAAGGCAGGTTATCCAGAAATAACAAAGTAAAACTGAAAGTAAGCAAAGGGTTTTTTTAATAAAAGATACTCAGCAAAGTCAGGCATGAGAACTAAGTCTGAAAGTTAGAAATCCCATTGTATTTTTTAAGAAATAAGTAAGCACATCTCAACAAGGTAGCTGTAAGAACCTACATCTAATGATGTGTCTCTGCCACAAAGCCCTCTGTAAAAGCCCCTCTTTCTCACTCCCAATTACAAATTTCCATTCCCAAACAGAAATGCCTTTCACTGCACAGTTCAGTGAGAAAATTACTTCGGAGCCCTGGTACTGAAAACACACCGAAGTACAATCTTGAAATTCTCAGCCCCCACAAAAAAGAAAAAAAAAAAATCAAAGAAAAAACCAAAAAAGGCAGTTTGTCTCCCACTGGCCTACAATAACAGATAATAATAATAGATAATAATCTAGAGATCGCAGGAGGTTCATCTACCCTCCATGCCAAGTCAATTTGCCCCCTGCACAACTGTGTATAATTGTTCCTGGGACTGCAAAAATTACTGACTTTTCATTAGCAATCAGAACTGTAAGAACGCTTTCAAGCAACCTCAAACCCCTGTCTGTTAAAACAAAACTATCTGCTCTTTTACGGTTCAAGTTCAGTCTGGCATTTCTGTGCAGAGGGTCAGTAATCCAGTCGCTCAAAAGCCAGTCACGAAAGACGCATTAACATAAGCTGTGCATTAAGACACAATTGTTTATATGTCTGACAGTAATGGCTCTGCTCTGTGCAGCGCATCTACTCACAGACACTTTAGCGGGGGAATAAAACACTTTTAGAGAATTTCTGCTCTGCCCAAGGACAATCAGCATAGCACTAAGGCTGTAACCAGAGAACAGTAAGGGCCGGCAGCGTTCAGACCAATGCCTCATCCCAGAGCCTCCAGAACAGCGGCGTCCGTCCCTGAAGTTTGTAGCCACCGCAGCACGCTCCCCCACTCCGGGCGCGCACAGCCTGCGCCTAACGCTTCCCGAGCCTGACGTGAACGCTTTCAAGATGCGTTACCCTCTGCTAGCGAACCGGTAAACCAGCCCCTGCCTCCCGAGCTGGGGCCACATCACTTGCCCCTCGGAC
The DNA here is from genome assembly GCA_013399135.1 of Heliornis fulica. Classification (NCBI taxonomy): domain Eukaryota; kingdom Metazoa; phylum Chordata; class Aves; order Gruiformes; family Heliornithidae; genus Heliornis; species Heliornis fulica. Next base: position 265,397 of record VXBZ01010660.1, read on the forward strand.
AGCGCGGGAAATGAAAGGTTCCCCTCCCTTCCCCGCAGAGCCTATGGCGCTGCCCCGAGCAGCGGGCAACGCCGCCTCCGGCTGCCCGGCCGCTTTAGTTTCATTTCGGTCACAAGCCGCAGCAGGAAGGGGCACAGCCAGAAGTTAAACGGGACGGCGCCGAGTCCAGCCCGGACCCGGAGTTCGTCAACTCCCGGCGAACCGGCAGCCACGACGGTGCCCGCGGCTCGACGGGCACTCGAGGGCGGGCTCGGCTCCGGAGCGATAAACGCCGCCCGGGCTGCGCGGAACAGCGAGGAACACAACGGCCGCTCGGGGCCGGCGGCGGGAAAGCGGAGGGGGTCACCGAGCCGGGAGGCGGCCGCTCCCGCCCGAGGGAGCGCGGAAAGGAAAGCCGGGGACACGGCCGCGTAAGGGGCCGCTCCCGGGGATGCGATACGAAGACAAGCGGCGCCGCGAGGGGTCCCAACCGCTGCCCCCGCACCCTCTCCTCACGCCCTCCGCCGGCCGGCCGGCCGCTCGTCATCCGCCGCGCCCGCTGCGAGGACGAATCCTCCGGCCACGGAGCGACCGCCACACCGAGCCCTTTCTCAGGAAAGAGGGAGCCAGCGGGCTGCCGCGGGGTACCCCGTCCCTTTCCCACAGCCCTGCCCGCCCCCCGCCGGACCTAGCTGTCGAGTGCCGGGCTGCGGCCACCAGTTGCGCTTCCCGCCCCAGACGGCTCAGGTACCTCAGCCAGGACGGGATGAGGAGTGTCGCCGCTGCAAAAGCCCTCTCGTAATGCAACAAGTGCCCACCCACCTGGGGACGACGAGGAGGAGGAGCAGGGGCGGGCGCCGCACTCGGTCGCCCGCACCGCCGGTGGTGGTGCCGCTCCGCGCTCCCGGCGCCCCGGCTGCCACTCAGCGCGCCACACGCGAAACGCGAAAAGAAGCCCGCCCCGTGCGCGCACTCTTTTGAGCCACCCGGGACGCCGTACGCTCGGACGCTACCATTCTGCTGCCCTGCGCAGGAACAGGGGTGTGCCAGAACGCCTCTCGCCTGGCCGCCGCGGCAGTGGACGCGCAGGGGCACCGCGTCTTCACCCGCGGTGCCGCGCTGGTAGCGCCCTGGCCGCCGGTACGGGAGTGTGGAGGAGCCGTTACGGTAGGAATCGCATCTCAGAGCGGCGGTTCCCTCGGTGCTTCGGCGGGGCCGGGACTGGGGCTGGGGCCGGGGCCCTCTTCGCCGCCTTAGGGTGGGATCGTGGGCGAACCGGTCTCTGAGGAGGAGGCGGCCTGTCCCAGTGAGCGAGGCCTCGGCTTCCCCCGTCCCTGCCTCGGGACAGGAGTAACCCCGGGCGGCTTTCCCAGCGGCAGAGCGCCGCAGCCCGCTGCCCAATTCGGACCCGCGGCGATGCGAGGCGCGGCCGCGGCGCTCCTGAGCCCCTCCGTAACGCGGCCTGTTCTCAGGCTCGCTGATCTGCGGCGTGAGGCTCGGGCAGCTCCGCAGGGTCTGACGCGTTTTGTAACGTTACAGCTACACCCGAAGATGATCATCCCGGTCAGGTGCTTCACGTGCGGCAAAATAGTCGGGAACAAGTGGGAAGCCTATCTCGGCCTTCTGCAGGCGGAATACACAGAAGGGTGAGTATCGTTCCTGCTCGGACACGGATTTCGGGCGAGATTGCGCAGTGTGTCAGATGCGGAATTGCCGGACTGTGGCCTGGCGAAGTAGCTGTACAGAGGCTAAAAGCTACCGCTCGGCTCTGAGGGTGGAGTTGTAATGGGCAAGAAACTAGTCTCCCTCCTGGACCTTGTGAGTAGCGGTACGGAGGTCGCAGAGTCACAGCCTTTAAGCTGAAACGCTTAACGCTGGATGGGGTGGGGAGGAAAGAAACAAGCAGTACAGTCCGCTTTGACACCAACGATGGGAGGGGGTGGTAAAAGGGGAGAGAAACAAGGAGTTGTAAGTGTAAGGCGTACTTGGGGTAGTTAACAATGCGTACACCTTTTAGGTTTTCTTAAAGGCATTTCATATTGACTGACCAGAACTGCTAACCTTATTTGAAAGTGCCTGGTTGCAGCAGTAAAGGGGAAGTTTAACTGATACAGATACTTGACTGGTAGCCCTAACAATTCCATTTTAAGAAGTCTGTGTGTGCTTTGCATAGCCAGAATTGCCTTTAGTAGTTTGAGGAGGATCTGGCAGTGGTGACACTATTTCAGAAGGGTTTGAGAAAGTAACTCTTGAGAAATATTTACATTGTCATTGAGTTTACGTATGAAGAAAAAAAAAAACACATGGATGCTTGCCATTCAAAGGAGTGGAAAAAAATATTAGAAGTTTGAGAGACTTCCCAAAATGATGTTGAACTGTTAAGTAGAAAGTATTTGCTTTGCACTCAAATAGATAAGGTAATAGGCTTTTAGATGGATTTATATGTATGAACTACAAGTGGAATGTATATTTATAAACCACAGATTTCACAGCCTTTTTCCTGAAGAAGGAAAGCTTTGGGTTTTGAAACTCATCTGAACTTGTAGGAAGTGATTCTTCTGTGTGCTTCTGACTGCTCGATGTGTAGTTTGCAGGGGAAAGATGTCCTGTCCCCCCACTAGTTATCAATTTAATTAAACAACCCATGAAAATAATTTTATAGTTTTCCTACTTATCACTTCTGAGAGTGGCCTTTTTAGAGTGCATGTACATCCCAGAACCTAGCTGAAATTCTGCTAGGTTGACTAGGAATGCCTAGTGAAATATGTAGCTGAGCAGAATATTGGAGCAGCTAAACTAAACATATTTGGAAAGTTCCTACCAAAAAAAAAAGAGAGTTTCATTCCTGGAGTTAAAAGCATTAAAACAGTACAGGTTGCTAATAATTTCTCACTGATAGTACAGTTTATCATAGCTCTTCTGATAGCACTTTTGACTTCTCAGCATTACATTTTAATGTTTTTCCTGGCTTCATTATTCCTCTACTTTTGTATGGGACAGAAATACATATATTCATCCTGGGTTCGGGATATTTTTTTTCCTAGCAGCTAGTGTAGTGCTGTGCTTTGAATTTAGGATGAGGTAACAGGCTGATGTTTTTAGTTGTTGCCAAGCAGTCAAAGACTGACTTTTCAGCTTCTCTTGCTGGCTTGCCAGAGAGAAGGCAGGAGTGCCCAAGAAGCTGGGAGCAGGCACAGCCCAGGCAGCTGAACAAAGGGATATTCCATACCGTGTGTAGGTTCAGTATATAACTTGGCAGTGGGCTGTGAGGCAGGTTAGCTCAGAGTCTTGCAAAGCATCAACTTTTGGTGGTGAGAAATGGTGCTGTTAATCACTTTTGTATTCTAAAATTATCATCTTCCCTTTTTTGTCCTATTGTCTTTATCCCTGCACACAAGTTTTTCTGTTCTTTTCCATTTTCAGTTTTTTTCTCCCATCCCACTGAGCACAAGGCTGTGTGGTTGTTTTAGCTGCCTGCCAGGTTAAGCCACAATGACATCGTTACTGATAAATGCTCACTTGAAAACTATTGCTGTGGTCACTGGTGTGATCCTGGGATGCCACTTCAAGCTGATGCAGGTTTGGTATTGTAAGATCAGAAGAAAAGTGTACAGAGTTTGAAGGGTTAACTGTGCTGTTTCAAAATCACACAGCTTAAGAAATGGATGGACAAAACGAAAGACAAGCTTTTCTAAACAATTTTTAGTCAAAATTGCTCTTTCCCACAAGTTCTTGGAAGCTAGAGAAAGAGGGAGGTAAACCTGAAGTCTTAACTGAAATGTATAATATGACTTCAGGTTGTGATGAGTGTTAGTATTTTGCATCTGAGGATTGCATTCAGAAGTTTAAAGCTTTCCGGATAACTCTTAAAACTTTAGGTATCAACAGACATTCTATACCTAAACTTTGCAAAACACTTTAAGTATCATGTGGTATAATTTATAAACATCTTTTTACAAAAATACCCCGTTTATGTTATCTCTTGAATTACTTTTGCAAGTGCTAGTCCTTAAATGAGTAATAGCCCTGCTATTCAACCCTGTAAAGAACTGCTGATAGGCACAAGGACTAATTGATATCATCAGAGAAGTTGCTGGGGGTTGAGTCCATGAAGTTAGACTGTACTTTTTGAAGTCAAGCAGCCTTTTATCATGGTCCAGCTTACAGAGGCTTTCTTTTGGTCATTTGTACTTTAAAGAACCATCTATCAGCTTCTTCCTACTGGAGAATCACAGGTTTCAGGAAATTACATTTGTTTTAAGAAAATGAAGGATTGTTGCACAGCATCATAAAGATCTAAGACCTGAGATTGGTTGTATTTCACAAACATCGAATTCTGAAGGAGTATCAGGCTGGCTTTATGGTTAATAGGTTGGTGCTAAAGAGCTTAGGTAGTGTCGCTTATCTTTAAGAGGTCTGACAGCAGTCACCATTGAAAACATGCAGTGGCTTAGGCTAGACTCACACGTTCTCTACCCAACCATAAGAAGCTCGAGCACACACTCAGAAGGAATCAAGTGGAAAGATTGTAAGACACAAGTTTCTTCTTGAGCAGTCTATACATCCTTATTTGTATACCTATGGGTAACAGATTGTATAACTGAGTGCCTTCTTATATGTGAACTGGAAAGGATTTTAGCCTTCCTCAGAATTAGCACCTCATCCGTATGTGAGGTAGTTAGCATTTTGAGTTATTTTAGTTTCTGTATCTCTCTCACCCTTTTAAAGTGGCTTAGATCATAAATTTATCTTGTTAAGTAGGCACATACCATCGGTAGTTCACAGAAGTGTTGTAACAGTGCTTAGAGATGCTAAGAGCATGGATAACAATTTTTAGAGATGCTATTCCTTATTCCTGTGTCATGAGACCTGTCTAGTGCCTTTGTTCTACCTTCTACCATACAACTAGCAGAACTGTAGCCAGAAGAGGTAATTATGGACTGTCCAGAATCACACGAGTATTGGAAGTGACATCCCATGTTTCAGAACTGTGTTCCTGTTACTACATTCACACCTTTGGTTGGATTTTTAATCAGATCAACTCGTCTCTTTTCTATGGACTGGTGTCTGTAAAAGGAAGACTGTGTTACTGTAACTAAATAATTGAGGTTATAAATGTCTCTTTCCAGCAGAGAAGACTAAAAGTTTAGTTCCAAACCCAAAATACTTGTATCTCGCTTAACTTTGCTGCTTCCTGACCAAATACACCCTCAGGACTGGGGTAGTTCAGAAGAAGAAAATGCTGACAGTTAGTCTGTTAGGGTTCCTGTTCCTATAGGAGTTCTGCAGGCTTACCTCAGCATGTTTGGTAGTTGTGTCAGCCAGACACTGCCTTCAGCAGATGATCATGTGCTCTTGCGGCCAGAGAACAGGCAAACACCCTGTCAACAGCAGCAAATGGAGAAGAACGTTAACAGCACACATTACATTTCTGTTTGTTAGTTTGAACTGCAAACAAGTTTTCCTCTATGACTAAGCTCAGGGTAATCAGTATGTTGCTTAGGAACACTTAACAAGTGGTTCTGGCTCACTTCATTTTTTTTATTTTTTTTTTTTTAATTGTTGTTCTTGTTCATTAACAGAGATGCCCTGGATGCCCTTGGTTTGAAGAGATACTGCTGCCGCAGAATGCTCCTAGCCCACGTGGATCTGATTGAAAAGCTTTTGAATTACGCACCCCTGGAGAAATGAGATGAAGAAATTACTGTGCTGCAAGCCACGTGGAACGTATCTCATATTCTAAAGTTGAAGATGAACTTCAGGCAGTTAAAGATGAAAGCCACCTGTAGTGCAGACTTCAAGAGATATTTACCTACTGGAGAAGACACTTCCCCCAGTCGCTAACCTCTCTAAAGCAACCAAAGGAAAGATGACATTCACTTAATCAAGATTTGGATATTAAATTAAAAGTTTAGATGCTTGTTTTTAAATCTGTTTGGAGTTGTTGCGAGCTTTTAGATGATCTGCCAGCAAAAATAATACTTGTTCATATAGAAAAATTATATTTTGTGAAATGTTGAAATAAAGTCCTTCCCCCGTAGCTTTCCTACAGTTCCTGGACCTTGCCATTTGCTTGTGCCGGTTACTTTGAGCTTAGGAGAACTGTTAAGTCATTGGTTCAGTGTTTTGCACAAGGGAGGCAAGGGGATTATAGAATCTTAGAATCATCGAGGTTGGGAGAGTCCTTCAAGACTACCAAGTCCAACCGTGTCAGCCCTACACCACCGTAACCTCCACAGGCTAGAAACACGGGACTGAACGTCCGGGTTCCAGCAACAAGAAAGCTGCTAAGTTTGGTAAGAGTGAGGCATTACTCAAAAAAGCTTCTGGAGCTCCCAGAGTGCACTTCGCACAGCAGTTAAAAATCGACTTGTGGTCTCTACTCCAATTCTTACAAAACACCGGTGCTGCTGTATTCAAAAAAAAAAAACAGTGAATCAGATGGTGCAGTGCCCATCATTTACGTGAAACATGCACGAGTGTTCCCACGGAGAGCACTGCATGTGAGAATTTACACATGCTGGTGTGAACAGGATCAAAGGCTCGGTCTTGCCAAGCACCTGCACCCCTCTAACTGGTATGCATGCAAGCTTTCTGCCTGTTAGTCATTTCACTGGCTTCACGTTGTGCTGCACGTGTGGTGCGGTACTGCCTGGCCGTATGGAGAGGGCTCCGTGCTCTCCTGGGGGAATGAAATGCTGGGAGATCAGCACTGCATGCAGGGCTCACGGTGATTGCCTACACAGAGGCAGGGCACTGACCCTGCTGAAAGGTCTCCCCTTTCTGTCACGCTACTGGCTTGAAAGCTGGACCACATTTCACACTGAAACAACCAGAAACACACCGCTCCAGGTGTGTGTGTATTCAGGCACACACTCCCGCCTTACCTGAAAGCAAAGGAGCCCCATTCCTACATCTGTGTGTGGCCAGGGTTCTGTTCAACCGCAGCATTAGCCTGTATGCAAATGTAGGACAAATCCTTAAAGGAGCCTTGTGGAAAAAGGGCTGGAACCGGTGATAGTCCCTCTGCAGTCTGTTGCTCCTTGGTAAGTTTACACTTTCAGCACTCACATATCACACTACTGGTTAAGGATCTCTCTGGATTCTTTTCCATAGTTAAGGAACTACAAAGAAGGTAGTTTAAAAGAAACCTGGTTTTCCAGAGTCATTATGTTAATGTGCTTACTGGGGTCAAACTTACCACACAAATCTGAAAACTAGATTGTCTCATAAAAAAAAGCATCAGGACAGCTTGCCTCCGGCGATCACCCCACCCATCTTCACACTTGAACTTGCTTTTCAATTTAGTACAGAACAATAGTAGATGTTTCCCATATTCAGCAGTTCTTCACTGAAGACAGTTTAAAACCATACGCTTTATCCTAATGCAAAGAGAATTAAGCAATTAATAGTAACATCTCTTTCATAGTTGGTTGGATAGCTTATGTTCTGTGTTAGCTGGCTAAATATGCTGTTAAAAAACACCCAACGCTCTCCTGCAGGCTGTTTCTTTAAAAGCGGCTCTATGAAATATAGGATGACCTTTCCAAAGCGCGCTCTTGTAAGACACTTCCCCACATTGCAGCGGAGCATTACAGGGAGATACGTGCCAGCTCGTTCGGAGAAAGATCAAAACGCTGGGCCCAGCGCTTGTTCCGCGAGCTGTACTGAGAAAGCGCAGCAGCCCCGGCTGGTGCGTCTGGCAGAGGCAGACGCTCATTATGCCGTGCGGAAAGCTGTCCTGCTTCAGTGCCAAAGAACTGGATCAGACGAGCTGACAGGACGTTGTTTCTATCTGCAAAAGCAATTTTCTAATCTAGTTTTCTGCCTTAGAATAACATGTTTCTTTTCAAAGGTGATGCCATGTTGTCTGATGTGAAAAGCTATGGCTCTTAAATTCTTTAAATGAAGACGCAACATGTAAAAAACAGCAGGCCTCACCCCCTCAGAAACACAAAGGGAGAAGAAAGCCACCTTGGTTGCTCTCATTACTGTTTCTCACTCAGAAAACGGGTGCAGTGGAAGGCAGTGACAGTCTGCTATCGCTCTGTCAGACAGACATTACACAAGGAACAGCAAAACACCCCGAGCGCTGAGGCCAACTCGCAGCAGACATTAATATTAGCTCACACAGCACATGACAACCTGTCTGCACCGCAGCTTTTCCTCAGGAGTTTGCAAACGCAGCATTGACCAAAAAAGCCATTTCTGTAACGCGGCGAAGCAAATGGTTTATCGTGTTCATGTGAAAGGTTGTCTCGAGAGTTTTGTCCTTGGGAGGGTTAGGAGCCGCAGCAGAACTTAAATCCCCTTCCATAAGGAATCAGTGAATTTTTCAATGGATTTCTGTAAATCCCAGCCTTCGCTCCTGCTCTTTGGTAGCTAGGAAAGTAATTCCCCTTTCACTGTCATTTCTCCATGCTTGCTTCTTCATCTGTTAATAACATAAGCATATTGGATCTGCTTTCTAACCTGCCAGATCTTTCTGAGAAGAGCCATTAAATAGGCTCACAATAATTGTACTTTTTAAAGCCAATGTAAAAGACATGTAAAATGCACATACACAGAAAAATAAAGCCTTGGTTTTCTCTGAATCTTAATAAAAAAGGAGCCCTTATCAGAATCAACAGATAGGTAGAAATTGAAAAAAGAAAATAAAAAGAAAAAAAAAAAGATAAATTGTACTGAATATGCAGCCTTTAATTACATGCAGAGATCTGTCAGTTGGAAGATTGCTGAAGGAAAAGTAAAATAAAAAAAAAAAAGCTTCCCAAAGCCCACACTCCTCTGCAGTCATTCATTTAATTTAATAACACATTTTGGATTTTTTTCAAGGTTTTTTTTTTTTTTGAAAGATGGTTGTGTGGAGTATGCTGACCTAGGGAAAGCAAGCATCATGATCCAAAGTGTAACTGAAGAACGGCTGCCACCCAGGCTGCGACCTCCCTTGGGCCAAGGTGGCCTCAGGCAGGAGTTTCACACACCACTGTCATATAGCAATAATGCAGTGCCAGAGAAGCATATGATGAGTTGAGGTCATGAAAGAATAAAGGAATCTACTGGTAGAGCCCAGGTTCTACCTGGAGCATCAGCACCAACGTACACGTGCGCTTGGAAAGCTTTACACTTCTTGAAGTGACAGTTTTAAACAAAACACACAAAAAAACTCCAACCTCTTGATCATGGTTCTGAGTCCATCTGCAGGAAGCAGAGTGCCTTTATTCCTATCTATAACAAGCCTCAAGCCTTATATTTCAAAAGGACTTTCGCTCTGAAGAACTACCTCTTGTGAGGGTCTCACCCCAGGGTGATTTACTGAGAGATGTGCACCGGGCTTTTGTTCTTCGCATGACCTTTCCCCAAACTCAGGCTGGAACTGGATGCCGAAGTCTGATTTTTCATCTGTGTTTCTTGACTACACAAAGAAAAATGAAAACTCAGAAAACTCTGATTACAACCAGAGCACAAACCCCGTAGCTGTACGTTTCCATAGAGATGCCTACCTAGTCCTGTGGCTACAAAATCTATGTTTCATCGGTAATAAACTAAGAGGTTCCAGAACACGTGCTACCTCTTTCCCCACAAAGAGTTCTCCGGGGGAGGGAGGGAACCCAGTTTCCCACAAGCACCCACTAAAAAACCCCACAAAAACTAAATAGCCTGTTTACCTCTAAAAACAGTTTAGTTCCATATAGTACTGAAATTAGATACTGGTCCTTGTAAGAAAACAGCACTTCTACTTAGTCCTCTTGGAACAGACCCATTTACATCCATTGGAGCTAAATTAGCAAGATTTTCTTACACCTGGAACTCCTCTGTGAGACATCTACAAAATAATGTTGTTCCTACCTGGCTCTGGCTGCCCAGATGGATGAACACAGCTTCAATCCCCCCCGAGCACATTTGTGCTGTGATCTATGTCACAGCTTTGCTTTCATATCCAATTTTTACTCAACTCCTCCAGCCAGTGAGGAAGCATTTTTAATTGTTCGATAGGGACGGCACAATGGAGATGTCTGGAAACCAAGGACAGGAAGCACGTGGCAGACACCTCGGCTTTGCTGTGCTGCAAGGTTTGATGTGGTGCCCGTGGAAGTCTGTGGGAGTCTTTTCATTAACTTCAATGTGACTTAAAACAGCCCGGTCGCATGTGGCGCTTACACCACGCCAGCGTCCAGGATTAGTTCGCTTTGTTAAGTTCTGCTAAGGAAAAGCTGTTTGAGGTGCTTGAGCCTCAGATACTCAAAGAGCTTTCAGATCTTGCTGCAGACCTCAGCTGTGTCCACCTCCAGCACATGAGACCATGGTGGGGTGGTGGGGGGAGGTAAGACAGAATTCAGCTTCAGAGACTCCATGCCCCAGGGGGAGCTGCAAGGCCACTGGGTTTGCTTTGGGGTAGTGCTTGGAAGCAGCAAAATATTCAGATGGGAGTATGTCTCACTTGACCCCTCAGCGCTTTCTCCTTGACGCTCCCTTACAGAAATACACAGGGGATACCAAGACATGCAGAGAACGTTCGGTTTCATGCTCCCAGTCTTATTTCTCCTTCTCCACAAATGCACGTCTGCCAGCCATCTGCTTTGGTGGCCTACACCTTGTCTTGTGCTTGTAGGTCACCCGTAACTGGGAGGGAAGATACAGAGCTCCCAAAAAAACACACAAGTTTCCCTGAAATTTACTGCCTGGTGCATCTGCTCCCGTATCAAACATCATGTCTTGTCACAGCCAAGCTAGATGATTGGTGCAGGAAAGTCCTTCCTTTATGCCTCCCAAATGTGAAGGAAGTGTTTTATTAAAACAGGCCCATTATTTCCTGCTTTCAGGAGCTGAACAAACACCGATAGAAGGAGGGCATGGAGCAGCAGGCAAAAAGCTGAAAGCCCACATACTACAGGGAGTGCAAGAAACCAGCGGCAAACAGCAAACTTCAAAGCAAGCGGCGAAGGCTGTGGTCAAGACCTTCTGTAGGCGCCGATGATTTTAAATTAACACATGGCTCGCCCCACAGGCTGGGTTTGTAGCTTGGAAGAGAGAATATTGAATACCTGCTCTTTGGGAACCAGACCTCCTTTCAAAAGCAGGCCTTTTTGGAGCACTCCAAGAAATGAACTGCCTTTGAAAGTTATTAAATACGTCAGTGCCAACAGAAGGACAGCTATGCTCAGCACCCACCTTTAGGTGCTGAGCTGTCTTGAGCTGCTGCTGTCCACGTTTTCGACTGGTTTACCACAGTGGTATCCACAAGCTTTGGATCACTTTGGAGATTAACATGAACAGTGCTGTTGTTACCAATATCTCTCCAGAGACCTTATCCAAGTGCATGAACCTCAACAGGACTCCTTCCCCTCAGACCAGTATTCTCCGAGTCCATCCCATCCCACCCCACAATCTCTTTGCTTTCTCCAGGACAGTCACATCAGCAAAGGAGACCCCCTTATAACATCATTGCTCGTGGCTTTCAGAAACAAGAGTGCTTCACCTCAAGGTGTATATTTAGGGAGAGGCCTTGACAAGAGCCAACAGGCTCAGTACCCAAGCCTTGGGCAAGCCACAGGCGTGGTGCCTCAGTTTCTCCACCTGTACCTTTGAGATGGCACTCACCTCATTTCCTCAGAAACAATCAGAGTTGGGCAACAAGAAGCCCAACCTCACCCAACCCCTAGTATAGTCATATTAAGGGCCCCTACCATATATTGCCCTCAAATCCTAATGGAATATCTTTAAATAGATTTTAAAGAGTGCTTCTTGACTGTGAGCACAGCTCAGTGGAGGAACTGCTGACGGAAAGCTGCTGCCCTGAGCCTGTGCAGCAATTCAGAGATCAGCCGCATCACTGTCCTCAGCAGTCCAGAAGAACACAGCTAAAGTCCAACTATCTCCAGCTACTTACTCAAAGCTGCCTCAGAGTGCTCCCTCCCTACATTGTTTTGTGGGGTTTGGGTGATTTTTTTTCTTTTTAACTAAATTTTCCTTGTGGAAGCATGTGTGAAAGCACACTTCTTTCCAGCCAGCACCAGGAGAGGGAAGGGAGAAAGCAGCCACTTACTGGAACAACAGGGTAAGTGGTAATCAGAGCAGCATCAACTACTCACAGTTAAAGGCTGCACTAATGAAATAGGATGTCCTCCTACCAGCATTGATCAGCCACTACCCACCAGCCGACAGGCTCTGCCCAGCTCTTCATCAACATAGCAACAGTTTGCAACACAGCCAAGCCCTCCAACCTCTCATTTCCAAAGAAAGTGGAAATTCAGAACTTTTATAATTGAGCTTATAAATTTGTATGCAGCAATGGAACAACTAACACTGGGGCTGGAGGTATAACGAGAGGTTTTGCTGAAATTCCCCCTGAAAAATCTAAACACAAAAGGGAGATGAGTGCCTTTCAGCTGTAGGCCTTTATTCATAATGAGATGTGCAGCCGAAGCAATTACTAACTTTAGCTTTTTAAAGGAGCAATAGCTGTTTGACTTGGAGGTCTTCCTCCAGGAATGAGCTAGTAAATGAAAGCATTAAGTTAATAAGGGCTTGAGTGCTTCAGATCATTACAGAGGCAGCCTACAGCTCCACACTTCACCAACTTGATTTTTTTTATTATTATTATTGTCAAAACAGCTTGAAGAAAACCCCCTTTGGATCCACTCAGCATTAAACGCAGCCCAGACAAACGGCTGCTTTCCTCCATTAAGCAACATTTTAAAAAGGAAAAAAAGGTAATAATTAAATTCCACTGATGAATAATTACTTCTAATAAATAAAGAGAAACAAATGCCATTGAACTCACCAGTTTTCATGTCAGCTGCCCGAGCTGATACCAGACAAAGTGAGCGCTCTGTGCTGCCATAGCTGGGAGCAGCATCTTGGAGAAACTCTTGTTTCCACTACAGCAGGAGACACACCAAGACATAGCTCATGATGCCTGAGCAGCAGCCAGTGGTTCCCGAGGGCCTGGCATCCCATACCAACCCCGCAGCCCTGACATGAGCGGAGAGCTCAACATCCCTTGTCTGAAACTACCTGCTTTGGGCCAGGTCCTGGACATAGAGCTGCATCATCCAGAGCAAAGCTAGAGCCTCCACCCAGGACCTAGGTGGTCATGCCCTACCTGAGAGAAGGCCCTTCTCTGAAATTGTGGCCATACTATCCCAGACCCAGTAAGCCAGCAGTGTTTACCCTCACACCCTGCCAGTGCTGCAAACCCAGCAGGTCATCAAACTTCAACTGAGTCCACATCTCAACCCAGGGGAGATTTTCACAAAAGGGCAAATCCCACAGCTGACACCTGGTCAGCAGAGATCTACTTTCCATTAGGGGCTTTTTATAAGCTATCCCACCCTATTTCCCCTCCCAACCCACCTCCCCCAGGTGTATTTCCAACTCAAAACAATCTGAAACTTATTCTAAACTCTGAATGTGATCAGCTGAATGTGACCAGAGAGTTTCAGGTTTCCTCTGGCACATCAGCTTCCAGGGGGTCCGCTGGCAGAAGTGGGGAAGTCATATTGCATGAGGTTCCTGTAATATCACAGACTTAAGCTGGTTATTTCTTTCTTCTTTATTTTAAAAGCTACAATATTCAGGTAGCTCAAGGAGAAACAGCCTTTGGATTTTGTCTGCTCGTAAATCCATCACAACAGCTTGGAGGAAAACAGTAAATAAGATATTGGAGGAAGAGCACGGGAGGCCAAAAGAAGGGTATCTGCCTCTGGACGTGCTATTTGCAACCGAAGCCAGGTACCAGGCTGTGATATTAGTATGTGGTATTGATTTGCTCTTAATCCAGAGAAATGCCCCTGTAATGAACTCTGCTGTGCCCTTAATGATTTCATATGGAAGGATGTTAGGTGCCTTGCTCGTAACAGAGTAACAGCAATTCCAAAAATAGCAAGCCTCATAATAAAATGTTATTGAGGAGCCTGAATTTCAATATAAAAGGGACTCTGCTGTACTCAAGGGCTTACAAGATACAAATGCATACTTTAAAAAGTTGTATTAAAGTCATGTTGGCGCCTGAGTTACAAAGGCAATGTGAGATGCTACTCCGGGGAGCAGCTGAGCCCCAGGTCCCCAGGAAACTTTTAGGCAGATGTGATACAGGCTGGATTTAATCCCTGCAGATGACTGGGACCAGATGCCTAGAAAACACTGAGATGTGCTTGAGAGCCACCTGTGAGGGCAGGAGCGTGCAGCCATGGTGCTCCTCAGCAACAAACTGGGACAGCATGTGAAGAGGTGCTGGACCAGGTGCCGCATGCCTGATCCTGGCCCTGTCGCTCACACCCAGCCTCAGGCAGGAGCATCCCAAGAGCCACCAGCAAGATGCCACTGCAACTGGTGCAAGTGGGATTGAGAGAGGGGAGAGCCACCATGAGTGTACCGGTGGGAGGGACCCAGCCTCAAATTAAGTCTGCCAACCAGGCTCCCCAGCCTCTGTCGGGATGGACCTTAGCCTGCAGGCTGGCCCAATTGGTAGGGCTCCAGCAGCTGGGCAGGATGGTGGTTGTCCATCTCCCACCACATGTTAAGGCAACAGGGAGCAACGGCTGATGTACAACCTGGTGTCAGGATGTGCAGCTGGCAGTGGGGGTGAGTTACAGGGTGCGCACATGTATCAAATCAACACCAGCACCTGTGGTGAGGAATATAACATCTTCCCAGCTTCAAGGGGGTGGGTGACTTCTGCAAAGCAAGTGGAGGATGATCTCAGGGGGCTTGGCTCAAAACACTGAAATGTCTGCACCTAACTACACATCTGGCCTTGGGGAGGGGGAGGTCTGTTGGCTTAGAAGAGGTCAGAGATATGAAGTGTGCCACCCAGCTTCATACACAACTCTACCAAAGGGCGCTTCCAGGACCATCTGCACCCTAAGCCTTGCTCACACCCCTTCTACCTGGCTACCACCTATTTCTGCTGTCTTGTTCCTGCCCATAATTTCAGTCCATGGCAGCCCAGGATGCAGAGCAAGTGGTCCCCAAGGTAACCCAGCAATGACAGGAGGGAAACATGGGGAGGGGTCATGCTCTTGCCCCAGCACGGCTGCTCCTTTGCAACCTTCTTTTTCCATTTATCATACAATCATAGTCCAGGTAGCTGGCATCAGTAGCACTTCCCTTATCCACCAATGCTATAATCCCATCACAGAAAGCCACCAAATTTGCCCTTAATGAAGTTATGTTGGCTGTCACCAGTCACCCTTATTGTCCATGTGCCTTAGCACATTTTATAGGAGGATCTGCTCCATAAGGTGAGACTGACTGGCCTGTAGTTCCGAAGTTCCCTCATTTTTCCCTTTCTGAAAAGGAATGTGTGTGCTTCCCCTTTTCCAGACAGTGGGAACTTCACTGCCACAACTGCTCCAATACAGTGGAGAGCAGTGTAACTACTTCATCCACCAGTTCCTTCAGGCCCTGAGGATGAATCTATCTCATCAGGTCCCATGGACAGGATTAATACGCCGGAGGAAACAAGGGGTGAACATTTGCATTCTACAAGCCCTAAAAGGGAGCTCAGAGTTTGGCTCATGTTATCCAGGAGATGTTATCCAGGATGTAGACTGGAAAAAAAAAAATCCCAAACCATTAGCTCAATCATGCCTAATTTTCTTAATTATAGCCCCTGCCCAGGAGCTGGTGTCAGTGGGCCTGCCTCTACCCCAGGATCCCTGTGTGGGGCAGGTGGAAGCACCCAAGAGGACCGTGGCTTCTGCCTTCTCCCTCCAGGACCCTTTCCTGGGGAAAAGGCCAGAAAAGTGCACCTGTTCCCCAGAGCAGCTCTAAGGAGGTGAAGCAGGAGCTGCCTCCCTCTCCCCAAGCCCTAAGCTCCCGCTCTGCTCTAGCCCAGTCCCTGCTTCTAGCTCACCCACAGGCTGGCAGCAAATGGTACCCTGGGAGACAACAAGCATCCTTGGACCCTGTATCCAGGAACGACTCTGAATCCTAAAGCACTGAAACAAGAGCATCTGTCCAGCGGTGCATGGAGAGCAGAAGCTGTTTACATTCATGTTCCAGAAACCTCTGCCTGCAACAGCAGAATGGAGTTTACTTGAAGCTCCGGGCTATGCAAAGCTGGAAAGCATTGCTGTTGCTAAGCCAGAGGCTGTGGTCTGACTCTGGTGTGCGTTTCCTGTCGTTGGTTTCAGTAGTGCCACCAGAGCTCAGGGATTCCATAGGGTCACAAATCCTTTGGAGCAACACTTGTATTTATTTTTATTACAGGCAGAACTTAAGCAGCGCTGCTGCAGCCGGGGCTGCGTGGAGCTTGGCACAGCTTGTATAGATACAAAGAGGAAGTTTTCAGTCTAAGAGGACAAGGGAAAGAAAATATGATTAGAGGGGGGAGAGGAACACTGATAGGAATTAAATTGCTCACCGTGCTTAGCAGCCTCTGGCCGGGGGGTCGCAGGCGTGGGGAAACTCAGCAGGCAGCTGCAGGATAACTTCTGCAGCGTTGTGTGCTTGTCCGCTCCCACCAATAACATCTGGATAACTAATCACTATACTAAAGGGGTCACTGAGCTCTGCCAAACTCCCTGATGCAAGAGGTGTCCTCTAACCTCCAGGCAAACTGGGGATGCAACAGCAAGCTTCTGTATTCCCAATCAGCACCTTAACTGCATCCCCCCACGCCCCACTGCTCTGCTTGTGATATGCCACCTATTCTCACCCACGGCTGTCTAAACCCAGTTCAGCTCTAGAAGGCAGTGTTGGGGTTTTGATGACAAGGGCACTGAAAGCCCACACTTGTGGGGACTGTGGTTTTAATAGCCCCATCCAGTGCCATTAACTATGGTAAGTGAACTATAAAACGTGTTTGAATATAACATCTGGGGGTTTGGTGGGGTTTTTTTTGGTTGAAAAACAGATTTAACACATACACAGCCTTCTTTGCTGTCCTGTGATTTAGGGCTCCACTCCCTGCTCTGGGGTTCAAGATCATTCAACAAACCTCAGAGATGTTTCTTTTGAGTAACTGCCCCAGCTGCAAGCTAGAGCCCAAACAACTGAATCATTCATGAGCCCATCCGCGGAGCACGAGGCATTCAGCGAAGGAAAGAGCAGGTCAGCCTTCAGCTGACTGCTATTAAAAACTTTCATTAAAGTCCTGGAAAAGAGCAGCGAGAGAGGGAGAAAGGAGGAAAAGGAAATAAATTATAACCTTGATCACGTTTGTGGATTGATGGAGGAGGAGGGATGGAATGTGCAAAGAAGGACAAACTGTGAATTAGCAGGGGATATCTTGGAGAGTTGCGCGCGTTTAAATGAGACGAGATTTAATTTAGATAAATATAAAATAGTACCTGACAACGCTCAGCATATAACAGAGGAGTAACGCACGAGAGAGGAGCTGCGAGAGCCATGAGTGGAGGGATGTGCCTTCAGGTGGCATTTTGCAGCAATACTAGCTGCTACTTCAGTCCAGGGGAAACTGAGCCAACATCCTCCAGGCAAGGAGACAGTGGCTGAAGTGCCCAGCCCCCAGAGAGGAGCCTGGTGTCTCACATCTCAGGCTGCCATCACTTAACACTGCATCCCTGAATGGGCTGCAAGTGTGTAAAACAACCTGGGAGAACAGCTGGACAGTGAAGACAGCTGGAGGGGGTTAAACGTGGTTAAACACGCAGCTTCCCCAGGAAAGAGCCTCTGTCCGTACCTAAAATACGTGCTGATTGCAGCGAGGTACTGAGCGACACAGGTACCCCTGTGCTGTGGACCCCCAGCAGCCATCCCGTAGTTGCTGTATGAGCAGGGATGAAACACTTGCCCATTTCTCCTGTAAAACAAAGCAAAGGGCCTAAACTTTTAGGTATTGCCCTGTGTCCCCCGAAGACGATGCCATGCACCAGGAGGTGCAGCCTCCTGGGGTGCTGACAGGTGGATGGTTGCCTGTTTATCTACAGCCGTGGCAGGCAGGACACATGCAGCCAAATGTTACTGGGGCACTGCTGGGTTAATGAGAAGGCCGTTTGCTGCGGTACAACAATGTGCCTTCCGGCCTTTCTAATCTGGGGCTGGGGAGTCCCTTAGAGGAAGGGAGTCTGAGGCTGTGACTGCTGGCAGGGAGGAAGCATCCCTGACTGAGGGCTGACACATCAGGAAAGGACATCACTCCTCTGGAAAGGGTCAGGGAGACCACAACTCTCGAAGGACCAAGCTCATGTCTATGGTGGCAGGTTTCTGAGGTGGAGAGGTTCCAGCATTTCTGGGCAACCTAAGAAATATAAACCTCATCTGAAAAAGTTCCTGCAGGCAGTGGAAATCCTCCAGCATGGCAGGAGGAGAGATACCAGTATAGCTGTATGTAGACACATAGATGGTCACAGTTGTGAAGCGTCACTTCACACACGCTGCACCCCTGGGTCAATGCCCAGTTTGGGTTGGCCTTCTGACCACAGAAGGGTCCAAGGGGCTCAGTGTGACCCTTGTTCTCTCCCCATAGCTCGTGGTGCAGCCATCCCCGGGACTGCAAGCAGAGACCGCTGGGTTTGGGTGTCCCAGTGGGGGAACACATCAGCCATCAGCAGGATCAGACCCTGCTGGGACAGAGATCTCTCTACACTGCGCAGGCAGAACTTGCTCTCCTCTGCCCTTGTCAGCAGGACAGGTCACTACCCAAAAAAAAAGAAAGCCTGGAAATGCCTGATGCTCAGCAGCTCATTTTCTGCAGGCTGGAGCAGTAATTGGAAGAGAGAAAGCTGCTGAACCCGACGGCCCCAGTGCGGGCAGCATCCCTCCTGCTAATGCAGGCAGCTGAGAAAGCAGGAGCAGCCGCCTCCTTTGCAGGGTCTAAGAGGACTTCATAACCCCAGTGCTCCTGATGAGCTGCTGGCTGTGCTGGAATGAGTCACTGAATGAATTTGGTGGGCACCAGCATCCCTGCTGTTCCTGTAATTATAGTTCATTTGAGAACATCATGCCCCCTTCCTGAAAAGAATTTATCATTTCTGAAGGCACCACATGAATCTGCTCCCCGCTGTCCCCTTGGCCAGCTGGGCAGCACCACTGGTGCAACCACCACCTCTCCTCCCGATTGGACTTTGGTAGAGAGACAGGGCGGGCAGACACGCTCCTCCTGCCGAAGCGACTCACCAGGGAGACGCAGCGTGGAGCAGCCAGCAGCCCACAGAGATGCTCTTTAACAGTGTGGGAGCCAGCCCAGGACCCCGCAGCAAAACCAGCCACATCAGGAGATGCCCCAGTTCAGACACGATGCTGCCGGAGGCAACTCTCAGTGCTGGGCAGGAAGGAGCAGCACAGAACGTGCCTCCTCCCATACACACATGGGAACCTGGGGAGGTTTCAGGGAAGGCGAGGAGACACCAGCCCACTTTGCCACTTCCCAGGCAGGGTGTAACTTGTTTTATCTCACCAGGGAGGAGAGTATCTCTGCCTGCTCCTCATCTTCCTGTCTCCACCACCGCTGCCCTGCTCAGCCCCAGCCCAGCAGCAAAACAAGGGCATTAGAAGCACTGACGGCGGGAGGCTTCATAAACGGCGACAGGGGCACGGAGGCCTTCCTGGGGGAATTTCCTCCCAGCTAAATGGCAGGAGAAGAGGAAGGTTTGTGACTGCTTTGGGGTTAGAAGCAGCCCTGGAGGGGAGCACTAAATACCTGTGTCTTCTTTGAGGCTGCAGGAACACGGGACTGCCCCAAACCTGGACCCTCTTTATCGCTACACCCGCCTGCCCTCCCTCCGTGACCAGCTGCGTAGCGCAGGGGAGCGGAGCACCGCCCGAGCTAGCCGCTGCGAGGGGCACTTAGCACGGCCCACACCTCCACGCCCGGAGGGAGAAGCAGACCCGTGGGGATGCCGGCAGTCCGTAACCGCGCCCGCAGCACCCATCGGCCCGAGCTGCTTTGAAGCGGTTGCTCCGCGCTGGCAGGCACCGTAAGCGCGCCCCGTCCCGATGCCACCCCAACTTCCGGGCGGCAAAGGGTGACCGGAGCCCCCGTCCAGGGTGACAGAAGCCCCGCTCTGAGCCAAGGGGAGGCAGGTCAAGCCCTCAGCCTCGGTCCTGCACGCCCACCGCCCTGCTGCAGCGTGACGATCGGGAGCGGCCTTCCCTGGCTGTCACCGCGCTGCCCCGGCGTCTGGCGCCACCACGGCCCCGGAGCCCCCCGGAGCCGAGACCTGCCGGGCCCCGGAGCCGGGCTCGGAGCGCCCCCGCGCGGGCAGAGACGCGTCCTGCAGGCAGGCGGCCCGCCGGCCCGGGGCGCTTCGCAGGAGCGGGGAGCGCGTCCTCGTCGGACCTTGGTACCGCCCGGCAGCAGGAGGGCGTCGTACATCCGCGTTTGGGCGCGGCTGCGGGTCGAGGCGGCTCCGAGCTGCGCGGCACCGACCCCGCAGTAGCAGCCCACTTTGCCCTCAGGGAGGAAAGGGGAGAGTTCTGCCGTCTTGGGGTGAGCGCGAACAGGGTGCAGAGGCGCACCGCAGACCCCCGAGCCAGTTCGTGCCCTCTGCTGGTCTTCTTGAGCCGGCCTGACTGGTGCAGGAACGCGTCGGGCGACGGCAAAGGCCCTGCTCTGCCTCGGCGCTCAGCCCGGGACGAGAAAGGGCAGCCCGTGTGACAAGCCGAGGTCCCGAAGCATCCTGGTGACCGCAGCCAGAGGTACAGCAGAGCCTGGAGCAGCGCTGTGTGCACACACCTCCACACACAGCCAACGCCTGACGTGCAGTACCTGGTACCCTGAGATTCTGTGACTCCAGCTCTAGCAGCACTGTGTGCACACACCTCCACGCACGGGCCACGCCTGACGTGCAATACCTGGTACCCTGAGTTTCTGTGACTCCAGCCTCGAGGTGCCACACGGAGGAGCAGTCTGCAGCACCCTGCGGCAGCAGATCATAAGCAGGCTGGCAAGACCAGTGATGCGAAGCAGATATTTCCCCAGCTTCCTTTTCAGCCTGATGCCCCAGACCAGCTTCTTCCTGAGGAACTGGCTTCTCAGCATCATGGTCCAAGGAATCCATATAACCCACCCGGCTCACAGTACTACTTCAGTTTTGTTACACAGAGTGAGTATGGAATTTTAAGCTTTATTTTTCTATTGGCCAGCAACTTAAACTGGGTTAAAAAAAAAACAACAACAACAACCAGCAATGAATATTATTACACAAAGTATAAAACAACCAAATGGGCACAAGCCACCTTCTTGCTTGGATCCCACTCTTCCTGGCCTCTCCCAACCCCGTACCATGTATCCGAAGGGAACAGGCAAAGGCAGCTATGAAGATATGCTTACTAGAAAAAAATAGAAATATTGCTTCAAGCAACATGCTCAATATTTTCCTTTTGGTTAGTAGTCAATACTTGTCAGGAACTTGATTATAAAACAAGAAATAATTTAGAGATTTCTCCTTTAGATCATTACACAATAATTTAGGTTTCTTTCCCCTCTTTCCTACTGCTGTGGAACCGAGGATATGCCTCAGTTCCCCCACCACTCTTGATGCATTAGTTAAGGATTATTTCACAGGGCTGATATTGATGAGGGAGTTTCAGATTGACCTGCTCTGAATTTTAACTTGTCACCCTTTTGCACACGGAGATATCTCCTCTGTGAACTAAAAACCCCACGGTGCTCCAAGACCCTTTCGGGGACTGGTGATTTTGCTTATGTTAACTGTCCACTGCCACGGGAGAGGGCTCTGCCAGCGCCACAAAAAGGCTAGGGAAGGGAATAAATCTGTTTGTTTAGAAAAGGGCTTGTCTTCACTGCTTAGAAACACCAAAACCCCACAGCTCTTTCTGCTTCCTGGCTGTAACAGGCATCCCAGAAATGTGTGAACAAGACAAGGGCACACAAGATCCTACGAATTAGGGCCAAGAGTCTCGTGGCACCAAGCTCGTGGCAGCAGTGATGTCTATGTATCCAGGATCCCAATGCAGAGAGACTATTTAATTAAACACATTCCTCTACAGCAAGCAGTTAACCCAGCACGACCAATTTAGCAAGTACACTGAGGCAACTGGTTGATGCTCTCTTAACCTCATTGGCAGTAACAAGTAAACTGGGCTTCCACATCTCATTAAAGCTAGAAAATCCTCAGCTAATCAATGAGCTCCTCAGAGGCTCATAAAATATTTGTATTTATTAATCTCCTGCCCAAGAGAGACAAGCCTGGAGGTTTTAATTAGACAAATCAAGCCAAGGGCATCTCTCAACATGTGCAAGATGCTAGAAGCTATTTCTACTAACCAAAGAGGCCAAAGCATAGCAAGACATGCCTGCTCCAAAACCAGACCAGTTCTTCAAACCGCACCAGTGGACAGGTGGGAATAAACAAAGCCACGCAAAAAACCCACACTAGGCTCAAAGGAATCAGATGGTGCCTCCAGACTTGCTAGGAGGCAAAGGCCTCTGGTGGCTCCTAATGGCACTGTATTAGGGGGAGCTTTGAGGAAGAGGAGGAAGGACTGCTGAGATATCCTAAGGCACCCATGTCTTGGCAACATCAGTCACAACAAGATTTCAACTGCATAAAGTTGTGCTCCCGATCAGCAGGGAGAGTGGCTCCTGCCCCAAGCAACCAGGCAGGTATGCTCTCAGGCAGAGAAGAGCTGTAGGAGGACATCGGTCGGTGCACACTTGGGAGGAGGGAAAGAAATCTTCCATGTACTTGAGATGGCTCTGTCTCCAGCTCAGTGTAGAAACATCATCTGTCCTCACAGTCACCACCTGGTGCTGCTGAGCCTCTTCTCAGAGAGCAAACCATGGTTCCTGGACAGCATCCCAATACCTTCATGTTGGCTTGGGAAAAGTCTGAAGAGAAATGTCCCTGGATAAATCTTGCTTCGTAGTTCTATCAGACTGTTGCACTAAAGCTGCTAGCAGAAGATCCACAGCTCTTTAGTTTCCTGACAGTGAAGAGGATCTGCTGAACTCCTGGCTGCCTTGTACACAACAAGGAGGGTGACTTTCCCCCAAGGGGACAGGTAAGGCAATACACGGTTTGGAAGATGTTTCATTACAGAGCCAAGTCCTCAGGTAACAGACACTTCGGTGGTGGTGGTGTTGGAGAGCGGTTGGGTTGGCAGGCGCTAAGGGAAGTGGCAGAGGGTGAGCAACAGAGCTCCCACAGCTATTAATAAGGTTCTGGCTTTAAACTCTTGTACAAGCAGCATGTGAAAATCATCCCGAAGATCTACAGGGTGTAAAGAGAAGAGAGAAATGCATCAGAAAACAGAATGGGTGCAGCGGAGGCAGCGGCTTGCAAACTAAGCCTGGACTCAGGCTGGAGTGGCAGCTAGCTCCTGCCTGGGGGCACTGTACTCCAGCAGCAAAAAGCCACACAAGAGAACGTAATCTGTACTAATCCTGGTAAATAATCACCAGCAGCCTCTCTGGGGTGTAATCTGGCTACTTGCCAGGGCAAAGGGCCGATAAAGAACTCCCAGAGACATCTGCATCTGCAAGAACAGAATATTCTGTTCTGTCCGTGGTAAAACTGGAGTGGGATGGTGTGGAAGGGGAAAGCACCCACATCCTACCCCTTTATTCATCACCCTCACCCAAATCCTTTGCCGTCCCACAATGCCGTTCCTCAATCTGACACGACCGAGGAAGAAGTTAGTTCCGGATGACTTGAAACAACCCTAATGAACCGGGTGGGACACTCCTGCAGGCCGGCTGCTGGGCTGTGCAGGCAGCCACAGCAGAACCCCACGAGAGGTTTCTCTCAGGCTGCCGAACCACCCGGGAGCTCCACAGCCCCAGAACAGGAGTTGGTTGTGCTCCTTCCCCAGAAGCAAATTTTACAGAAAAGGTTTTTGCTCTGGAGCTGGTGAATCCTTGGGTCCCCAAAGCACCTGGCAACTTCTCCTTGCCAGGCAGGGAAGAACCTAAAACCTGCGGGTTTTTTTCCATCTCTCAGCTCTATGGTTCCTTTAACTTCTGCCCAGTACCCCCAAAACTCCACTCAGCCCTTTTTACCTGCACGCAAGCAATGCTGATCCCCACTGCCCCTATAATTTTCAGATGCTCTTGAATGAAATTTTCCAGCTTGGTAATGCAACCACTCTGTGGGGTGAAAAGAGAGACATAGAAAAAAAAATATCAGCTTCATTTTAACCTCTTGTTCTCTTTAATCCAGTGGTCACGATCCTTGGAAGCAACGCTACAAAAAGCGGTGTCTTTGCAATCTCTTCCCCTGACATCCCTGGGAAAGCTACACAGATGACGTAAACTGTGTCATGTTTTGTATTGATGTGGACCTGTAGGAACCAGCAAAGAAACCCAAGGCAGCCACGGGCTGGGTAGGAGAAATGCAGAAGAGCCACCGCCACATCACACAGAGGAACTGTGACATTTTTCTGAGACACGTGCAGGAAGGTTCCCTCACTCACTGCCTAGCACATGCCTGCAAAGGGCATTTACTCCCATCAGACCAAAAGGTCAAGGAAATGTTGCTGAGTGGATCTGGTACCATACAGGGAGCCTTTTAAGAGTAAATTATCCTACTGCTATTTATGGCTGCAGCAAGTTTTAGCATGGACCTGGGAAGCCAAGTTCTTCTGCCTGCCTCTGCCTTGCAACCACATCCTTGGCTGGCAGTGTGACCTTTCCCTCCCCATTTCAGGCCAAAGATTTTGTTGCCATAAGGCAAAAATAAACCCATAAGAGCATTCTCTGTTTTTTGGGGGGTTTTATTTTTGGAAGAATTCTCTTTAAATAATTAACTTGTTTAATCTATTATGGCAGGTTTTCCATGGCAACATCAGGGGAATTTATTGTGCAGGCTACAGCAGTGCCCCAAGGGTGCTGGGGCCTCCTGCCCCAGTTTACAGTGAACACAGACACCTACACACAGCAGGCAGAGGGAAGGAGTGAGCAACCTGCGCTCCAGGGAGGGATGCCAAAGGCCTCACTTTTCCCACATCAGCAGCCCAGCTGCCCTGATAGTTACCCTGTTCCCCAGTTTGGCCCTTTCCTAGGTTTTCGTTCCCCCAATCTACTAAAATCCTTTCTGAACTCTGTTTGAGACCTTGTAGCATGATATGCAGCTTCTGACTGTAGATCGAAACCTTCCCTTACAACCTTTTCTCCTCTAGAGCCAGCCTGGAGGGCTCTGCAGCTTGCAGGGCCCCTCTTAATGCTGGGCAGCCGCCTCCAGCTTCATGCAGCTGAGAGAGGACTGGAGCCACCAGCCCTGCCCCTCAAACAGTCATGGCCTTCCACTCTCAGAAACACTTCACCAGCCCCTGAACACTCTCCTGCACTTCCTCAATGGGTCTTGCCTGCAAGACCAAATCTTCTGGGAAAGCATTCTTCCTGAAGAGCAAAACCCAGCTAAGCAGCTGGACATAAGAGAGGCTTTGACAGATCAGAAAGACTCTTTATTCATTCCCCAAAGATGGATGGTTGGTTTCCTTTTAGCTGAGTTGACTGGCTTAACAGCAGATGTTATATTTGCTCCTTTTCCTGAGTCCTGCTCAAAGCACAGGCTGTGAGAAGAAATACCTGCTTTGAAGCATCCACCTCTTTACCCACAGCCCTCCTTAAATGTCAGGGGGAAAGGAACAAGAAAACAAGTTCTAGTTGCTGCTCCCTTGGCTCAACACTTCCAGCCAAGATGCTGGTTCCACTGGTGAGAAAAAGGACTGCTGCCCCATAGACAGGATCACAATGACCAAATTAAACCCAGGTGACAGGTCCGGAGGCTGTTCAAACAAATGCAAGAACTTTTACCAGACTTGCATGAACTGAACAAATAAAGAGTCTGAGAGATACCTGTTTGCTTACTCACCACCTAGTCTGGGATTCATTCCATTTGCTTCTGGAAAAGAGACAAGTCTCTATTTCAACTCTGTCCTTCTTTTCAGCTCAGACTACAGCCCTAATGTGTCTGCTTAGGAAAGCTGTTTTTCCCCATGCACTTCATGCTGTAGGTCAAATCCCACTATCTCACTCAAGGACCAGAATCGTCTCTATTTTCCCCTCACTGAGTAATTCCAACAACAGGAAATTGTGCCAGATGCAGGGCTTGCATCTGAGCCTCTTGCCAGGACCAACAACCTCTCCCACTTCCCCCTATCACTAGCATACTCCGCAGTAACAAATGTAATTCATTACTTTTCTCTATATCTACATATAGAATAGCCTAGGATGGCTGAACACTCAAATAGAGAAATTGGCATCACTTATTAAGGACCCCTACTAACTTCGAAGTCTACAGTTTGTGGCATGAACCCAACACCCTCACTCCCTGCCTGTGGGAACTTCTCACCTTAGCTGCATCAACATCTGAATAACTGGGATAAGGAAGCCCGGGCCCTTGGCAAAAGGTGTGTTTTGCAAAACCAAAGGTCACAGATAGGAGCTAGGAGTACCAGAACCAAAAGAGGTGTTTTGAGAATTTAGTTGGCTTCTGAAGAGCAGTCCTGCTTAATGCAAACAGGGACAGGTGTTTATGCAGTGAGCTTTCACATGAGATGGTCAATAAAAAGGGGAGCCTTGCTGAAAGATGACACACAAGAAGATGGATGCTCAACTGAAGTAAAGGTCCTCCTGAACTCATCTCAGTGTGATGAGCTGTTTTCTAATCGCTGATACCCCCTGCATCTCCAACACCTGCCCACCTCCTATACATACTTTGTGACAGACAGCTCTGAAGCCCATTTGCTCTTTACCTCCTTGTAGATGTTGGAAGGATGGTCTCTTCGGCCACACAAGTCAGTTATCGTCTTACAGCAGCTGTCTGGGACTTTCCGTCCACTGGCCTCCGGAGATTTGATCCACAGACTGTCAGCCCAGTCTGTGTGGTTGTTGCTCCCACAGCACTTGAACTGCACACACAGAGAGCAAAGGCTGAGCCTGCAAGCACTGCAACCTGCTTCTCCCTCCAGCCTCCCACACCAAACTCTGGGCTTCACTCCCTTTTGCAGAGAGACTCCAGCTATATCAGGAGTTTTTAGGCTACTACAGTTATTAATGACCTTTCATTAAGGGTCCCCCAATGGCCATTAAATATGAGCTCCATCTTTCATCAGCTGTGACTTCTGGATACTGCAGGGATGAACTGCAACCAGAACACACCTGCAGCTGCCTCAGTGACGGACTGGAGATTGTTAACGGTGATAAAGCATAAGCTTAATTACCAGATACTACGTGAATGCACCTGCTATGGCAGTATACATGTAGTAGGCCCCAGGGTTTGTAGGCACCTCTGCACAAAGGTCCTTTCTGTATGAAAGCCTGTCAGATGTGCAGCAGCCCTACGCTGAACCACCCCTGAGCCAGGAGCTAGCAACAGCAGGCTCTTCATTCACTGTATCTTGTTCTCTAGGGTACTGAGGAGCTTAATGAAAAATGTCAGCAATTCCTCCAAATCTTTCAAGTGGGAAGTAGAAACAGCTGTCAGAGTAACTCAGCAGCTCCAGCTCACTCTGGGAGTAATTCAGATGTTTCCCAGTACTACCAGGCATGGAATTCAGAGATCACACCACACAATTCTGCTGCTCGCATGGCCCAGGCCCTGCACCCCACCCAACCTTGTTTTGTGTCAGAAGCTATAGACACAGAACATATAAAAGAAACATCTGTACGCTGGATGTCAAGAGCCCACAATGCCTTTTGTGCATTTGATTTTAAGCCCTGCAACTGCATTAATTCTCCCTGCCTCCATATACCTACCTCCTGTTGCAGTTTGTCTACTGCACTGGTAACACTCTCCTCTCCCTCCATCCGGTACTTCAGGGTCATGGTGTTCTTCAAATTTTGCTTCAGTTCCATGCTCAGCTGAATGGAAGAGTCAAGTGGAATAAAAATCACAATGCAAACTCACTCCTTGGAGCAACACGGAGCCCTGCATAAGTGTCACCGCCTTTGCGCCAAGGGAAAAGCAGAGAGCCCAGTGGAAGCTACAGCTTCCCTCAAGATCATCCTCCAAGGTTCAACTGGACAAGTTTATTTCCAATTGGTAACAGGTCGGGCCTCTGTTGTAATAACTAGAAGGAGGTGGTTCAGGACCAAATTTTGGGTTGCGTTACACTTCACCATATGGATCCTCACCTCGGCTATTTCAGGTTGCCAAGGTATGCCTGAATCAAAAGGGAATATACAACTGTGCCTGCTTAAACTTGAATGCACCTATGAGACCACATGCAGCCTTCTGTATCAGAAGCCTGGGAAAAAATACTAAAAACCAAGTCACTATCCAGAAGCAGGATGAAATCAGAGTCCTGGACATGCCAGACTGAAGCCATGTAGTCCGAATAGTTTTTGTATCAGCCTCAAAAAGGACAGCACCAGAGGGAATTAAGTGTGCCACTGCAGAAGTACTGCAAGGCCTTCCTTGGTAACAGTGGCAGAGGGACAAAGGCTAACTTTGGAAGTACAGAATTTCTGAAAGGAGCATCACAAACCACTGGAATGTTCAGGTGACTGGATTCAAACATTTATTCCCATGGAGGGTCTTTAATCGAGCTGAATTCTTACCACCTATCCAGGTGACAGCCAAAAAGTGCCCAAAAGAGCTGCATCTTTTTTATTGTCATTCTGGTTCATACAGCAACGCTGCTTTAGTGCAACACCTGTGAAATTCTAAGTTTCATATTCCAATAAGCAACATCAACACGCATTTTAGATGGGGTCAGTGAATTAAACAGGTGGGTGCTCTCTCTGCACACCTTTTATTCTATGCAGTAAATGGGAGGTCAAACATCTGCTTATGCTGAACAGCGCAAAATACAGTCTGCAATTTAGTCTCCTTTTGAAACAGTTTTTTCCAACCCCATGTGTCAAATAGGGACAACACCTACCTCACAGAGATGAGAAGAGGCTTCATTCATTAAATTTTGAAAAATGCTTTGAGATCCTGGGCTGGGAAGCCCTACAGAAGTGCAAAGGACTTAATGCAATAAAAAGAACTGAAAAGGTTCAGCAGCTGGAAGGCGTCAGAGGCAAATAGAGAGAAGAGTCCATTAGCAGAACTATTACTTGGGAGAAAAGCAGTTACCTGCGGGCTCACGGGTAAGTACTGCAGCATGGAATAGAGATAACAAAAGAAACAGTTTAGACACACACACATGCAAGCTTTAGCTGCCAAAGCAAGGGCTGAAATAAAAACAGCAGCAAACAGAGCAAGCAGCCTGCAACCAGGAAAGAAGGGGGATTTGTCAGCCAGAGGGCAAGGGGGAGCACAGCTATTCATCAGAGATGCCTTCAAGTGATCTAGAGCACTCAAGGGTACAGCTCCAAATATGCTGTCCTTTATTTCAACCTAAAGGATCAACTTTTCTTCAGGCACTGTCATATGTAAACCTTGTGCTTTTGCATGGCTGGGTGGACGGACCTCGGCTTCCTGCCATACCTGCCAGAATTGATCTTTCCCTGCTAAATAAACTCATGCCACTGATCCCTCCTGATGGGAGCTAGCACAGTTCTTTGGCTCCTTGCAAACCACCAGTTCCCCTCTTAATGAGGCAAAGCACAGAAGGCCCAAGAGAAAAAGAGTGGCAAGGAATCCTGGCAGTGAAGCCAACAAGATGGGATGTCCAGCTGCTTTTCAGACAGCCACTTGACAACATTCCTAATTTGCCATTTCCAATCAATTTCCAGACATGAGAGCAACTTCCCGGGCTGCTTGTCCCCCAGTAGCTAAACTCCCTTTGAAAACAAAGCGATGACTTAAGCCTCTGCTCGCTGCAACTGCAGAAAAGTGCCAAGCTAGAGCTACAGCTGTTGGGAGCCTGTGCTGTTTTCCAGCTGGGATGGTTAAGTAAAGCTCTCAAAAACATCTTGACCTGAAATGACCCCCCAGCTGAAGCATTCGTTACCTTCGCCAGTTCAAAAGTAAGGCATCTAGCTTGCTGGGTGCAGCAGGAATTCTGCCTACATCCTTGTACTATGCCTTCAAGGGTGTTAGGCAAGTTCCTAGATCTACACAGCATCAAAAACTCTCTCCTACAAGGCTCTGCAGAAAAACAGTGCACAAAGGAGAACCACAGGAAAGAGACAAGCAGCCTTGCTCAGCCACCTCACTAGAGTAACCACACCACTTTGTCAAGAACAGTAAATAATCCACGTTTTTCTGTGTGGGGAAAGAAGTGAGCACAGCTGTGTGGAAAGGTGAACCACAACCAGACCCCAAGTCCCAAACCTCCAAGCCCAATTCCAGCTGGAGAAATGGGATGATAACCAGCTGTTTTCTCTCCCTGTTTTGAGTATCTGAAGATTAATGTCCACTCACCTGTTGGTAGTAGATATAGGCCAGGATTCCAGCAATGATCTCCAGGAGAAAGATGCACAGCAACAGTATGAAATACTGTAAAATAATGGGAATAGCAAGACATTAGAGCAGAATGTAAGGGGATGCCAGGAGCCAGCTTTTCATTAGCCACGGAAAACCATGGCTTTGTCTTCACCAACGCTTTTTTGCCACAATATGCAAAGGGGGCTGAGATTAAAGCCTCAGCAGGGTAGGAAAGGATCCATCCCACAGGTTAAAGAACCAAACAAGAACAAACCACAGGATAACTCCAGACAAGCAGCAGCAAGTGTGAGTTTGACTCACAGAACCAAAGAGATGCAGAGAACGGAAAAGCGCAGGCAGCTGAGATAACATCACTGGACAGAAGAAAGTGGTTGCTAGATAACCTCATGACCATGCTCAGTATCATAGAAAAACATCAGTCTCTGACATCAATGCTAAAAATGATTGTTTTGATATTGTTTAGGGCATTTTGCCAAGTTACTAAGGAGCAATGTGTGTTCGAAGGGTGGCTGAATAAAGCAACAACGGGACGTTTCACCAAGGATATGGCAGACCACCTAACGTAAGCATAAACCGTAGGTTTATGTTCTCAGTGACTTCAGTGGGGTTCAACCACACACTGGGGGGCACTATTGAAGCAGATGGACTTTGGCACCGATTCATGCTCAAGACTGTGGCTGTATGTTCTGCAGAACTAGGACCTAGAGGGAAAAGTTTTGTATCTCAACACCACAATGAGAAGAGCTCCTTGAAGACTAAGACGAGAACATGACTTTTCTTAAAAGGGCTAAATGGCAGTGAAACGGAAAAGGATGTGCCCAGCTTGCCACAAGGAGAATCAAGAGGACAGTACAGAAAACTGTTTGGGAGTGCTGTTCCTATACACAAACAGGAAGGGAAAGCAAACCTGTGAGGAAGAACATATGTATTCAACTAAAAGGACTGGGCAGGTGTGAAGACAGAGGATGATGTAGCCACTTCCTCCTTAAAGCCTGCAGAGATTGCTTTTTAGGGAGAAGCCCTGTTCTGACACACATGCTCTGCCTTGCTCCTGGTCACCAATGAACAGTTTCTTTTCAGATCCAGGCTGTTTTATGACAGCTACTAAGATCCTTTTTCTGTTGATAAAGCTGAAGAGATACCAATTCCAGCCATAACAAGGACATCATGCCAAGTCCCTGATGGCCTTCCCATCACAGAGCAAACAAAGTATCTCTCATTTTCTGTTTTACTCCTGAGCTTAAACTGTCCCCAAGGGATGAAGCAAAGCTCCATACAATTGTAACCAGACATCAAACCATCTCTCCCTGGCACAACGGAGGACAGTGAAGACCCAGACACAGTAAGCTGCCATACACAGCGTGGATGTCTTTTGTTACAGGACGGTTACACTCCAACTGTGCACCCTCCTTCACTGGGTATTTCCAAGCCCCTTGGTAGGAATCAGACAACACAGACACGCTCAGGCTTCCCCTTTCACTCCTGTTGGGATTCAGCAGCTGCAAAGGATGGGCAGCTGGGGTTTATCTGCAGACCAGGCTTTAATCTGAGCACACAATCTCAAGCATTCACTCCCCAGCCCCACACTTTCCCCCAGCAGCCAAGGCGGCCCAACACTGACAGTATCTGACGTCTGTACAAGGTACCATAGCATGAAGATGAGTCACCCAGCAGAGTTTGGGATTGATAAAGGCTGGTCCCAGCACTCACAGGAGGTTGAAAGGGGGCAAGACAGGACTGGCATGCCTCGACACAAAGGCTGGCTTTCTTTTGTCTAGTTATGCCTAACTGCTCCAACACCATCACTCTGGCAAGGAAAGGGCAGAAAGGTGGCAGGATGCTGAGAAGAGCCAATGGACTGAGAAGTTTTATTTATTTATTTTTTTATTTATTTTCCCCTGCTCTGTGTCATCAGGTCAGAGGCATTCAGGTAGAGCTGAGTTGTGTCACCACAGCTTGGCTCGTGCTTACTATGGATAGAAACAAACATGTAACCTGAAGACCTTCAAAAACTTGGAGTCACAAGGCCCTGGTAAAACCTTGTGAGTGTGGTTAGTGCATCTGCCCCCCTCACATCCAACCTGCTCTGCTGAAGCACTACATAATTATCATTATCTTTATCTCAGTCTCACATTCCCTCAGGGCTGCTTCCAAGCACCACACTGAAACAGGGAAGCAGCAGCTTTCACTCACACACAGAGCACAGGGCTGCTCTCCTTGCTCTGCATCCAAGCTTTCTTAAACAGGTTTGCTCTGCAAGTAGGAAGTCAGCTGTGGCATGAGGCTGCGGGGACATGCCCTTCTTGCTTCTTAAGAGTCTAGGAATAAGTCAGAAATGTGGGATCACCCACAGGCCTGTAGTAGACACATGCCTGGACCTGGGTAGGCTCTGGGCAAAATCTACTCTTACTCTATCTGGTCAGGTCTGCCTGGTTCTCCTCAAGATCCACACAGTCCAGATTTCTTCCATCCAACTTCAAGTATTTGAGTGAAATGTCAAGCTTCAGTGTGTTTTCTCTGAGTAACCCAAAGAACACTTCAACCTGCCTACAATCTAAAAATCACTCTCTGGAGAGACCTTTCAACCACATTAAGAGGAGTTATATAGTGACTGTGCTCCTAAATCAGCCATCTCCCTTCAGAGGCAGGGCTCCAGGCTGAAATGCTGCAAGAACAGAAATCGTAACCATGCATTCCCCTCTCCCTACCTGAGGCAGCTAACTAGAAGCAGCAGTGTGAGGAGCCATGCCTGAAGAAAGCCAGCCTCTTTATATGCAAGGTCTTCTATCTGATGGATCCTTTCTTGAGATTCCTGCTTGCATAGCTTTGTGTATCAAACAAAGTATGTGTCTTGACTGAAGTATGGTACAGTAGTGGTTTGTGTGCTGTTCTGCGGCATCTCAGCCAACCAGGCGGCAGATCCCCTGCCCTGCCTGTCCACAGAGCCAGAGGAACTCCTCATCCCCAGCTGACCACCTGGCTAAGGAAGGACATGAGGAGGGCGAATAAGCAATGACATAAAATATCAGGGAGTGATGGAATGGAATACCATGAAAAGCCTTGAAGTGGGCCCATAAATTTCAGGTAGAAAGGCAGCACAAAAATTCACAGCTGAGCCTTCAGCAGAAAACCAAACTAAAACCAGGTATGTATTTTATAAACAGCACCCAAAGTGCTGTTGACAATTATTCTTTAAAAGCACCAAGAAGGCACCGAGGAGAGCGGACAGTGCTGCTTACAAGACTCACTCACATACTGACATGGACCTCTGGTACAGACAGAAATTGGGACAAGCTGGCACAGACCCCAAGGCACTGACTGTGAAGCTGTCAGGGTTACTGTCTGAGCTCAGAACTGGCAAAGGCTCACTCAGCCCTGGCAAGCACAGACCTTTCTCTTGTGCAGATTACTCACCCGCAACTAAAGCAGAGCACAAGCTAGAAGAGACAATAGGCCTGTCACGACCAGCCACTCCAAAAGGACGTGTGGTGTAGGACACAGAATGACCTTTTGTTTCCCAGAGACAATTATTAGTTTTCTGTGGCAGAATAACAAAGAAAACCCCACCAGATTTTTACCCGTAGCTTCTGGCTAAGGCAAAAAGACAAAGGGAGATCTCTTTGGCATAGAAAGCAAGTGAAGCAAGGCAAAACCGGACTGCTACAGACCACGAGCCTAATGAAGGAGCACCAGCAGTGCACCCTCTGTGTTTTATTTTCCCTTCCTGGCCCTACTCTGCCTCTCACAGGACTTACCAGGCCTTCAAAACAGAGGCACTAGCATCAGGCTTGCTCAGAACTCCTATTTCTACTCCTCACTCCAAACAGAAGTGGGGAAATGGGACAGTCAGGTGCATTTGCAAAGGAAGGAGCTGGTGGGGAGCTGCTGAAGTAATTTGCTGTAATTGGAAGTGTGAGTGACTGTCATTTCAGTCACTGCACTCACCACTATACTCCAGATACTCCAAGGAACTGTTACCATGCTCCAGACTGAAAGCAAGATTTGAAGAGAAGGAAGTGGAATAGAAACCTTAGGGCTGGTCAAAAACCTCAGTGTAGCTGGGTGAGCACGGAGCTCAGGATGTAGCAGGAGGAAAGGTATAAAAGAAGAAGCAGACTAACGACACAGTGTGCTTTTTCTGTGGAAGCAAAACTAAAAGATTTTTTTTGCAACTAGAGAAAACATTCACTGGAAGTGTTCTAATTTTTGACAACCAAGTAAAAAATCATGTTAACTTGGCTTAAACATAGTGTCATTAAAAGCCAGTTTTGTTACAGGTCTCTCACATCTTCTTTCCTAGCATTTTCCAAAAGAGAATAAGGGGTGGGCAGGGAAGAAGGAAGAGACAAAAGCCACAAGGTTTTTGTCTATTTGAAACTATTCAAAACATCCTCACACAAAGTATAGGTATTACAACTATACTTCTGACTTTTGAACAATTAGGTGATAAGCACATTCTTTGGGTGGATGAAAGGAAATGTTCTGCAGCAGACCGGCCCCCAGACCGGCCCCCAGGACAAGGACATGGCTGCTGTTCGAATCAGGAAGCCTTAGTGGTACTCACTCTAGGTCAAACAGAGTTGCTGCAGAACACAAGAAAGGTGTTTGCCTCCCTCCCAGTACACATCAAGATAAAACCAGGTGAATCCTCCTCCCAAACAAAAGAACCAAGGACAACTTACCACTCTTAGCAAATTTCGACGCTCTTTAAAGGTGGCACAGCAACCAAGGATGCCAGTAACCATGACAACCACCCCAGCCACCACCAGAATATATGCAGTGGCTGAATACGTGCTGGAGGAGAGCAGGCTGATGTAGTCACTCTTCTCAGCCAGGGTCCAGGCACCCACTGCCATCACAGCCCCACCAGCCAGCTGGGGAGGGAGGGAAAGCGGGAGAGGGAGAGAGAGAGAGAGAGAGGCAAGCAAATGAGAGGCATCTGAGGCACGATCTTCCTCACCTCCCAGAGCAACTGGACTGTGATACCAGGATGTGCCTCAGCTCCGTAAACTGAGACAAAAATTATCTACACTGGGATGGGATGGGCTTCAAGGTGCCCGGGTTTGTACCCTGGGGCAGTTTGAGATGCAAGCTCACTGGAGCTTCTTCCCATGCACAGCAATGCTCTGGACCAGAGCCTTCCCCAAACATACCCACAGTGTTATCTGGTCAAATACAAAAAGATGTCACATCTCTTAGGGTGCTACCTAGCAGAAGAGGGGAAGAAAACAGCTTTACATCAAGGAGCAAGTCTATCTGTAAATGATGACCATGCCAAATACCGCCTTCCTAGACTATACATCTGGGGAGAAAGTAGTCAAGGACCTAAACAGCCTAGCTTGTTAAACTCTAGTCCTTGCAGCAAATGAACATGGGAAGCCAAACACTTCTCCTTGCAAGCATTGCATTTGTGAAAGGTTTTAAGCAGCCTCTAGTAAAGCTCGGGCAGAGCTTTCTTTAAAGGTCTGACCTGGATACTCCAATGTCCCATCCCAGGCAGCAAAGGAAAAGAAAAATTCTTTGGCATCAGTAACATTCTGAGGGAAAGCAAAATATAGGAAGCTTTAGCATGGACCCAGCTGCAAGATGATGTTTGCTATTCTTGCTCAAGCTGTCCCACTCTACTGCCACTACTTAATCTGTCATTTTAAGAGAAGGAATGGCAATAGAGTGGAGTTTTCAGGACAAAATTTGTGCCCTGCTGAAGTCAGTAATGACCAATTCCTTTTGCCAAAGACTTCATCAAGCCCAAGGTTTCTGTGCCCCTGATGCTAAAACTACAGTGACACCTCAGTGCCTCTGAAATAGACTGAAGCTTCTTACCCAGAAAAAGAAGTTGAAAATGAAGAGCAGGTACTTGAGGCAGATGGTCCCACATGTTTCCTTCTTTTCCGTATACTCACGCATTTTTCTGTCTCAGGCAGTTCCTGAAAAAAAAAAACCAAAATTAAAAAAAAAAATAATCAGAAAGCTTTAGTCAGTCAGTCATCACACCCTTCCTCCCAGAAGGGCCAGCATTACTACTCTCCTCCAAGACCTCATAGTTTCCAACCTTTTTGTGAGGTAAACTAGTGAGCAATCCACTCAAGTGACTTCAGGGATGACAGAGTGCCTGCTTTGATAAAGAGCTCTTGCGTCCGTTTGCGTGACCTAGACAGCACGAGACCTCACACAGTGTGAAAGGGAACCAGATGGTACCAGCATGTGGCCTTCCTGCACTGCCTTCATCATCTGTCTCTCTCTCTCTCCATCCTCCTGTCACTTCTGGAGACTCACTTTGCTTTAGATAAATACTCACAGTGGAGAGATCAGACCTACCCTTGTGCGAGTGGTCAAGCCAAAACCATGATCTGTGATCAACGTTACGGTGAGGAAACACCGGCATAGTTCATGCTCACTTCTTCCTATTTGAACTGAAATAAATGAAATTCCAGATGTGTTATCCAGAAAATCCCAGAATTTGGCTCCTGACTGCAGCCCATAACTGCTGCTTCTGAAGCAAAGATGACCAAAACCTCTGTCTTTGACATTTGTGGAATAATCTGCCTCCAAAGAATATTCTTTGGCATTAGCTACAACTGCCTTAAATAGATCCCTCTCATAAGTTTGGGGTATTTTTAACCTTTAGAGCTGTAACTAGGATCACATTTGCTCTCCATTCAAATGCTCTATCTTTTTTGAATCCCGTCAGTATGTTGGGAGTAATTAATTCTTCGCTCTGCTTATTTCTCATGGCCCTTCTCACTGGCCAGCTGTCTCCTAGGGCAGCTGTCCCAGCTACTAAGATGAAGAAACATAACCACTGGTTTTGGAGGATCTGACAGTGTAAAATGCCACTGTAGGTACGTAACAAATGACAGTTCATTATGGGTCAGTCCCAGTGCAGTGTAACAGATCTACTACTCTCTCAAGCAGGTTCCTTGGAAGTAGGACTGCAGCAAGTGCAGCTCTGAGTCATTTCACTGCCTTCTGTCAATGCCAGAAGGTCTGAACCTCTTGAAAAAAATACTCTCACCACTGCCTGACTAGGCAGACAGCACAAAGGCACTGCAGAAAGCATCACTGCCAGCACCATCCATACAAGGCAGTTTACAGAAGAGTAACCAGATCCACACCACCACTCCAGCATTCAATTAAAAAATCATCCCTTGTCTCCAATGCCAAGCAGCAGGAAATGAGGCAAACATCTTACACCCATTTCAGAGCAAAATGCTTTCCTAAAGCAGCAATTTCCCTGGAAGCAGGCAGGCAAACAGCCTCTCCCCTTTTCCAGAGGCGGAGTTCATGCCTGCTTAGACTTCCTTCTTCCACAAGTGATGTGAGCTTCCCTCTAGGCACCCACTGCAGTTGCAACCCAGCCACGAAGTACAGACACTCATCTACCTCAGCAATCATGCTGCACACCACCTGACAGTCAAAAAGGGAGCAGTGGGTACGCCCAGCCAGGCTGAACACCAAATCCTTCACATGAGGCTGGGCCAGGCAGTCAACGTTATATTTGCTGCTACAGTGCTAACATCTGGCTTTAGAGCCAAATGAACCACAACTGCGAACAGCAGCTGCCTACTGAGCAGCTCAATTCCACGTTATTTGCAGGAAAGTCTTTCCTTTCACTTCATGCCAGCCCACTCAAAAACCCCAGCTGGCCTGTGCTTTAGAAACTAATACATTAAGTGAAAAGGGAAGTAAAGGTGAGAACATGCCACCAGACCCAATCAAGCCCATGCACTGGCACCATTTCACAAGAAAACTTTCCTCTAGAATAACACCTGGCAACAACAGCTGGCAGCAGAAAACTGTTACACTGCAAAGGGAGAAGCTCTGAGACTGTGACATATATCAAGGAGAATAACTCTTCGGAGTTATCTT
Organism: Heliornis fulica; assembly: GCA_013399135.1. Taxonomy (NCBI): domain Eukaryota; kingdom Metazoa; phylum Chordata; class Aves; order Gruiformes; family Heliornithidae; genus Heliornis; species Heliornis fulica. The sequence goes on from VXBZ01010660.1 coordinate 303,457, forward strand.
CAGAAGAGATCAGAACCTCCAGCAATGCTCAGATTAATTACTGTGTTGCAGCAGAAAATGGCTCGAGGCTGCAGCAGAAAATGGCTCGAGGCTGTGAGGAGGAATGGATGCTGGTGGCACCATATGTGCTGCACAGACTTGTAAATTCTCAATGAGAAGCCACCCCATGTCTTCACTGGGTGTGACAGATTTAGAGCTCCCAGAGGCTTCATTTAGCCTCCAAACAGGGCCAACAGCAGTGAGGCAGGCTCCCACAGCCACACACACCTGCACATTCCAAAACAGGTACCTCAGCCTAGACCTGAGAGATGCCCTCCAGTAACATACTGTGCTTGCTAGCATCAGGGCCATATGTAGTGGAAAATGCATGGCAGGTTTGCTGAGACTGACCCTGGCTCATATTGCTGATAGCCAGGGGACGGTGACAAGCCTGTCCTTGGCCTGGCTCCTTGGCCCATTTACTCTCCTGATCCAGAGAATTTCAGGAACTTTTCACCTTTCCTCTCAAACCATGACCCCTGCCAAAAAAGTGACACTACAGGTATCCCACATATACCACCATTCAGCGGGTACTGGGCCTCAGTAAGCAATGCTACCATGTCCCTCCTTCTGATCCGAGGGCTCATAAACCACAGACCGAGCTGCATCTTGTTCTGGGTGAGGACTGGGCAGACACACACCTGAGACCGTACTTGCCCTCAGATGACAGCCTGAAATTCCACTCATGACTCCAGGTCCTGCTCCACCAAGCACTACGTACAGACCTTCCAGGCAGCTCGGCTTTGCCGCTGGGAGGAGAGGATCTGTCTGCTTCCAGAAAGCTGGCAGGGAACAGCTGTGGGTTTATAAAGCACAGTGATTCATGCAGGGACGGCAGGCCGTGAATCAGAAAGCAATCAGGGCTGTCTCCTGTTTGATCTATCCTTCCCTACCAGGAGCAGAGCTGATGGCACTGGCTGCCTCCCCATACTTAATGACTCACCCAGCAAGCTACTCAGGGAAAGGCTCCCTCCAGACCCTCTTTCTGGAAGTCACGTGTTTGTGCTCCTTGTCTCACACAAGGTGGCCTGCCGCCTCCCATCGTCTGCAAAGACTGGCTCAGGCTTTAGAGAGCTATGCTGGTCTTCAGGGAAAGGGAGTGAGGGCACAGGATGCCAATGAAACGCCTTTCCCAAAGAGCCCAGGCAGTGCGGAGGTGAGGAGGAACGGGTCTGCCTCCCAGGCAGAGTGTGAGCTCTGAGCCTCATGGCCCCAAAAACCACACAGGCATTGATCTGCACCACAACACTGGGATGAACATGCGGGATGTCATCCTGATCTCCTCGATGTCACCGCTGTCTCTTGGCTTCAGTCTTACCGATCCTTGTAACAGACCCTCAGAAGCGACACTGAATCACTCTTGAAACCAGACAAGAACAAGCAACATTAGTTAACATGTGCAGTCATATTCTATTTTAAAACACTGATGCAAAGGTCTGTTCTGAATCACATCAATAATTACAACCAAGTTCTCCAGTGAACAGAAAATGGCAAGCTATGCCACAGGGGTGTATTTATAAATGCACAGAAACATACTAATTAGACGTGAGCTTCATAATGGGAAGCGCTCTGCACACAGAAAAAGTGGTGAGAAGACCAAAAGCACTTTCATAATGTTTGGTTTAGTCCAACAGACAGCAGCTTCATCAGCAAGTTAAATTAAGCAAGCAATCACGGGATACAGGCTGTGAAGTTAAGTCATACAACTGATGAGATGTAGCTTTGTGTAATTTGCCAGAAATCAACAACAGGTTCCTACTATGCCTGCACACACTGCAATGCTAATGGCAAGGAGAAATAACACTCCAACTACAAGAAAATACACAAAGGTGGGAGGTGAAACAAGGACAAAGTCAGTATGGCAGAACCTGCAATGAAAGGGAGGGATAACAGTTTGAAGATTAAGTCAAGAAGCTGGGAGTTGAGAAGCTTGAATCCAATTCTCCATTCTGACACAGACTTTCTGCACAGTCTTGGGCAAGTCCTTTAGTCTGCCCCTTGCCACCACTCTTCCTCCCTAGAGCTGGACCCTTATCTTCCTCTAGCACTGTGATGTTGTGAGAAGCTGCATTGACAACCCCCACTGACAGAGGAATGCCAGCTGCAAGGCATGACAGGCTCCAGGTGACTGGTGTACCAGCAACAGCCCTACAGCTACACAAGTTCACTGCCTCAACAGGGGTTTTGCCAGTACAGACTACTCTAGCCAGCGAACCAGAACACCCTTCTTTTGAGATCTGGAAAAAAACATATTTAGGAGAGAACTGTATGTTAATGTGATTTTGGCCGTCATGTATTTCAGCCTCATAAAACAGAAATTCTGAGATGCTAGTAATAAAGTAAAGCGAATGGAGTAAAAGTGCAGCATGAGCATGAAGAGTAAGGAGGAAAGGATGACTCACCTAAGCAAACATCTCAAAGAGAGAAAGGAGAGAAAGGAAAAAAAAAAAAAAAGAGTGAGTGAACTCTTCCTGCCCTGTCTGACTGCAAGCTGCAACCTCCCAGCAGGGTAAGGACAAACACACTGAACACACTGTCGGGTGAGGATAATCATTCCTGGCCTGATTTTCTTGGGCACTTACTGACACTGAACCCTTAGCACAAACTGGACAAGAGGAACGCACCACAAGTTGAGCCGTTTGCCTCCAGCCCTGGGTGCTGAGCACCTGGAAGACAGGCACTGCACAGACAGCTGCAGAAAGGCAGGACTTGCTCTGGTATCCCACACCACACCACTGCATTCTCATTCGCAGGTCCCAAGGCACACGCAGGCACACACCCACGCCCCAGCCCAGAGGGCACGTGTCCTACACACACACACACACACTCCAGACATTCAGTTAGTCATCACAGACAGTTGCTTGGTACATTTGTCTCAACTTGCACAGTAACAGCACTTAATTAAACAGCCAAGCAAGCCAGGCCTGCAGGCGTCTTCTTCATAACCTGCCCTAAAGCACCATCGGAAAGATGGGGAGGAAACAATGCCAAAGCAAATGAAACAGCTCCCAGGCCATTAAACACATCATTATTTTTAACTACTGATCTTTTTTTTTAACGATAGCAAGAAAATTGGTATCCAACACACCAGTGACGTCTATTCCATAGATCACCTGTATGGCAGAAGTTGGGTAACCTCTAACATCTTTGCCAACACACACAAGAAAGATTTGCTGCAGGAAATCCCACAGCACCTATGCTGCTATGAAACACCTCCCAAAGTGCTTCAAGTCCAAAATCGTCAGCCCCCTGCCAACACAGCCACCTCACACACCCGGTGGGCATGCTGCTGGCACAGAGGGCAAGCTTTGGCTACCCCAGAGTCTATCTCAACTGGGCCAGACAACCCTGGCCCAGAGGCATCTCTTAACAAACAAAGCAGATGTCCTCCTCTTGGTGCGTGCAGTGCAGGTGTGAGCCAATAACCCTCAGCAAATTGACTGAAGACCTCATTCTCCAGCAAGGCTAAACTCCAACCTTTGAAAGCATGACCTCTCCAAGTTCCCTCTCCGTAAAATGAAAACAATACCACCAGCACTTTACCTACCCCTCTGAACATCCTCAAAAAACGCTTCCAGCTGCCTATCAACTTGCCAGCACATTTCACACAGCCCAGAAAGCAGCCAGAAGTCATTAAGTTAAAGCCTACCCGGGAGAGGAGCTCTAAAGCTTGCAGGTGAAAAGCTCCAATTTACACAACTACCGAATGCCATTATCCATCCCAAACTGACAGCCAACATGGGTCAGGAGTCTTGACACTGACCTTTCACCACCCAAACAACTCCACAGCAGCAATGTAGATGTTCAGTGTTCTTCAAAAGCTTTCTTCTACACCCTTTGTTCTTGCTGGCTCTGCTCCTTTGCTGGGTTCAGGGAAGCAGAAAGCTGAAAAAGGAGAGATGCAGAGAATCATGAACCACGTGAAAGATTCATTTGTGAATCAATATCTGATAACGTGCTTTGCCATCGAGTCCTCTTTTTAATAAAGAGTGTATGATTTCCAAATACAACTTATGAATGCATTTGATTAACTTGCAAACTATGCACTGGATAACAGGGAAGAGCCAAACCATGGCAGTGGTTTGCAGAGTGCAAAGATCTTCTCATGGTCGAAAGCTGTCAGAACAGATTAATATTGACTGCTGCATCCTGCCAATGCTGCTCTCCTTTCCATCAAGGCTGTGTATACACCACAAGAACGGCTCATTCTGGTGTGAAAGGCCCCAAAGTAACTAACTCTATGAGAAAGCTCAGGAAGATCATTCTGTGCAGTGTGAAGCCCCACCTGGTGTTAGCAACTCAAAGTGACCATTGCTCCTAGCACTCCCATGATAACTACCTGCCAATCCAGCCAATTCTTTATCTACCAAACAGCTGATCTATCAAATTTGTATATCTCCAATATAAAGAGAAGGTTGTGTGAGGAACTGTCAAAAGCCTTACTGAAGTTCAGGCAGATGGCATCTGTAGCTCTTCCCTTGTCCACTGAGGTAACCACTCCATCACAGAAGGCCACTAGGTTCCCCAAGCAAGACTCATCCTTGATGAAGACACTATCTCAATTCACATCCTGCCATTTGCCTTAACACAGCTTCTAGGAGGATCTGTTCTGTGAGCAGTGACCCTACACTCTTCCTAGGATATATGTCCCTATTTCCATTGCCTGTGAATTTCCCTGTTGTACGTTCCTCTGACCAGCAGGTCTTGACTCATCGACACTGGTCTCCTGACATTCTTTCCTGATTTCTCACATGTTCTGCTCTCCTCCCTTGTCCCTGAAATGAGTTTGCCAGGGGGACCAACTGACTAACTCCTTGCAGAGCTGGAATTTTGCTTTCCTAAAATTCAGGGTCCTAACTTTACTCTTTGCCTGGCCCACATCCCTCAGGACTGCAAACTCCACCAGTACATGGCCACTGCAGCTCAAGCTGCTTCCAGTCTTGACATTGCTGATTAGCTCACTTGCATTGGTGACCATCAAGTCCAGGAACACATCCCCTCTGATAGACTTGTCTACTGACTGGCTTAATAAGTTGTCCTCAATGAACTCTGTGAGCCTCCTGGATTGCCCACAGCTCACAGCAAGAGAAGTGTGGTCATCTGCAAAGCAAGCAATAGCTCTGAAGCATCCTCAGTCCCAAGCCTGGAGCTAAATTCTCCTCAAGCAGCTCTTGTACCCTACCATATATCCACCCGATTCATGCTGCTCCCACGCTCCTACACCTTCAGAAAAGAAAGCCAACCCAGGATGCAACGCTGAATGGTTTGCTCTCTATCTCAGCATGTTAAAACATGCTGAAAAGTCAAAGTACTTGTGCCTCTAGGACTGGGGAGAAGGAAAACATGTGCCAGACCCTGCGTGAGACAAAGAAGTGCCTTCTCAGGAACTGCCACTTATATTTAGGGCAGGGGAGAGAAGGGACACATGACAGGCAGACAGATTTTGTTCCAAAACTCTCCTCTCTGACTCTGTGTGGAAGCTGAGCTCATTTAGAAGTGCTGATTTAGATTCCAAACTGTTTGTCAGGGGAATCTCCCTTTGTATCCTTCTGCCTGTTGTCTAAACCAATGGTGTATGCTCCTGAGGGCACGGAGTCACCTTCCTTGACTGCACAGTACCTAGCACAACAGGATCTCTGCCCAAGCCTCTGAGTGACAGCTGAGAAGTGGGGAATACAAAGCAGTGTTTTCCAGCCACATCACCTGCTCCTACCAGGAAGGTCATAGTGGTTTTGGGAGAAGAGACAACTTAGCCACCTAATGTTCAAGGAGGAGTAAGATCTCTTGGCTGTCTTCAGGAGACCCTGCTTGGCCCAGCCTCTTGACTGTTCCTTGAGAAAGTTCCTTTCTCAAGAAGTTAAGAGAAAATATGCAAGATCCCATCTGGAAGTTTGGGTGGGGGGTGGGTGGGATCTCACCTCAACACCTTCTGGGTCTAGACATCACCTCCACAGCCACATCAGATTCTTGCTGTTACCCTGCAGGATGCTTGCCATTCTACCCTGGCTCTACCTGCCGTGCTTTGAATAGATGTCTCAAGAGAGATGTAGACCCTTAACTCCTGCTAATTTTGACAAGAATCAGGTATCCAGCAAGAAATCGTGTGCCTAACGCACACCAGGAGCCACCAGCTCTTCAATACAAGAGCTGTCTCGGGAGAGGAGCAATTCACCCCTCTGCTCACTTTTACAAGACTGTTTATTCCCCAGGGGAGGGACTTACTGAAGCATAAATCACAACAAGAATAAATTTCAAAATCAGCACGGATTTACATCTTCAGCACCACACACAAACCTGCAAATTTAATGTTTTATGAGGGATTAGTCAAACCTGGGCGAGGTGATGGCTGGCTTCAAGACCCCCGAGGATAAAAGGGCCCTTAGCATAAAATCAATTTCACAGCCATTATGAAAAAGAAAGCCCGGGAGAAAAAGAAAGAGCGATTAAGCGTGCCTGGGACTGCATGTATCTGTGCTTTAGCTCTGTTCAACTATAAAGCAAACAGAAAAAAACCTCAGCTGGGCTTTCTGGTCCTAACAAAACATATGCAAGCAGCCACATCCTGGGAACACAAAGACAGTGCCCGCTGCTCCCAGAACTCGCTAAGCAGGGAAGCGAACCCCGCCTCCAAGCACCCAGTCCCTCTCAGGAGCTGGAAGGCAGGCCACAGAACAGCACACACTGCGCAACCAACGGAAACCCCTTCTGCGTCAAACAACATCCTCTTGTATCTCATAAGGCCTCCTTTATCCTGAAGGATCCCAAAGCACTTTATGCTATTTATACACAGGAACCACTTCACTAGTCACTGAACCGAGGAGAGGAACAATAACATCTCTTTTCTCTCCCTCAAAGCACCAGAAATCAGTGCCTGGCCTGTGTTTGCAGAGAGCTCATAGCAATGAGGGTTTGCCATGACCAGGGACAACAGTTCAGACACGTCAGGGTTAGCCAGCAGTCAAGGCAAACTCTTTGCTGCAGCCTACTATTGGTGTTTTGGATTTTGCTTTCCCAACTCTGTTCAGGGGCAGTGTGGGGTTTGTGATTCTTTTATGGGTTGGTTGGTTTGGTTTTTGGTTTTTTTTTAGTGGTGGGGTGCATTTTATTATTTTTTTTTAAACACAACCTGCACTGGAGAACTTACTAGTAGCTTTAAACGACATTTTTAAACAAAACACTTTGTGCAGAATCAGCTTTCTGCCTGATCCCTTTCTATTCATTACATTCCTTTTCAGCTCAGCTCTCAGAAGCACAGTTGCTGGGTCCTCAGTGTTTTCAGGGAGTGCTCACAAAACCTCCCCCTGCCCTGTAGCCATGCCAGTACTAGGACCAAGCCAACAAGTGCCAAAAATCCTCCCAGCCCTTAAAAAGCTTGTTCAGGCATTTCTGCTCATGAATTCAAAGCTATTTCCAAATAACGCAGTGATGATAACTATTTGTACACTCCCTACAGACAGCTGGGTTTTTACAAAGTGGTTTGAGCTCAGGGCTAAGAACACATGCTGGGTTGTAGCAAGCACACAGTCAAAATTTGGCTGCAGACACACTGCAAAGATCCTTGCAGTTTCACCCCCTACAAACCTTGGCAGCAAAAGGCGACTAGCTAAAAGCCAGTAGATTTTCTACCTACCTACAGTATCAGGTGTGTAACTCATAGCAGGCAATCGTCTTCATCAAGCTCACGAACAAATCATGGGCCTTTAAATTCCACTGTCAAAATACATGCAGAGGACAGGCAGCTGGCATGTCACCACAGGGTACACTTCTAGCCTCTCAATGACACAATATTCTGTAACCTCAGGGCCTGAAAGACCCATTGCCTCCTCAAAGCAACACAACAAAGAAAAAAGATAGCACGATATAATGGGAGCAGAGAGAGATCAAGTGATTCCCCTGGAAGAGGGGGTGGATTTGCTCCCCTCTCATCTCAACTTCCATCCTCCATCCACCAAACCATTCTGTCCTCTGAAAGATCACTGCTGCAAAAGGCAAAGTTTTCAAGCTACCTGTCGGCACTGCCCTGCCTGCACCTGAGACACCTGACTGCAGATGGCACAGAGCAAGAAGTGTACAAAAGGCTGGCACCAGCTTCAGCTTTGGTACAGAAACTTGTTTTGCTGAATCGGAGCAGGCTGTTCCTGATCACACTTTTCTGCGGCATAAACAAGCAAAGTAAAAGTCTGTGGAGTCGGCATACAGATCCCTCCCTGGCAGCCTGCCTCAGCTTTGGCTCCACAAAGATTAAATTTTAAAAGCAGCCGAGAGGGATTTGACAGTGGAAACTTGAGGTTAACAGACTTACCACTTCAGCCATGTTGCTGACTAGCTCAGGACTGTAGCAGCAATGCCAGAGGAAAACTCTCAGCGTGCCAGCAATGGAGCTGGTACCTGTGGTCCTAGGAATCGGGCATCCCAGATATGATACGGTCAGAAAAAGAGAACATCATGCAATCACAGAGAGCAGCTCTCACTGCAGCAAGGCAGACAGATACCAATGTAATCTTCAGGAGCTTCCCCTCCTATGCAGGACAGCCAACTCACGCAGGGCCACTCGCACCTGGAATTAGCCACTTTGCTAACAGCGGCACCAGGAAGAGACAAGAAATATCAGGACTGATGGTCAGAAAAGACATCTCTGACACTCGTGTCTCCAGGGGTGTTTTGGAGTGATCATTAAATGCTCTGAGGAGTTATATTCCTCTTCAGAGCTAAAAACACTTCTACCAGGGGCAGATCAAATATCAAGCACAGTCAAGGGCACATTAAATGACATTTAATTTTCCCAAAGCTGCAAGTCCAGTCCATAGGAGCTGTCTCCTGTTGCTATAGGAGCAATGCTGGAAACAACCCTGAATCCACGCCGCTTGAAGCTTCCTTGAAAGGGACCATTCTTCAAGTTGAAATTAAACACCACCCTGACAAAAATAAAACATTCCTCCCCCTTCCGCCTCGCTCCCACGGAGCAGTTTTAATGGCTCCACCAAAACAATTTATGCAGCTGCTTTTAGACCAGCCTGCAAACTTGTCAGGGAGGCATCAGCATGTGAGTAAATAACTGCAAGGCAAGAGCTGTCCTCAAGGCAATTACCCGCTCGCCCTTTGCCCAGGCTGGGGGCAGGGGAAAAGAGAAAAAGAAGCCCCCAACCCCAGAACACACACCAAGCGCTAAAGAACCGCCCCCCAAGCTCAAACCATTGACCACAGACCTGAAATGTCTCGCTCCACCCATCCACATACAGACATGCACCAGGAGCTGGGCTTGCTCAGTCTTCTCTGCCGCTTCCAACTAACACACGGGCAAAGGGCAGCTCTCCATAACGGAGACAGCTATAATCAGGACAGAAACTTTGACAAATCTGTCTCAGCATACTTCATTCATAGCTGGCAGAAATAAGTAACTTAAAAGAGGCACTCTAACAGATGCCAGCAGAAATCAGCTGGACTTCAAACACTGATGAGTAACCCTGCAGGGGATTTCTCCACCAGGGATTTCACCTGGTGGAGAAACCCTCCACCAGGTTACCCTGGCACTACATGAACAAGCCTCATTAAAGGAAAGCCTAAAAGACGTTTCAAGCTTAATCCTTCCCCCTCCAACCTGGATGTTGATTTTCAAGTCAAGAGTGACCCTAACATCTCATCCAATCTCCTGCTATTTGAAAGGTTAAAACTGTAAAGGCTAAAAATAGTCTGTTCTACAATTCTGGAACACCCCGGATTAACCCTCAAATACCAGCGAGACTCAAGAAGACTTCAGGAGATGGGAAAAACCACATATTTGACTCCCTTGGGAGGCTCTCCAAACTATACTGGCACGTACTCACCATTCAGACTAAGAGCACAGCAGAAAGCAGCAGAGCATTGTCTGCTGCGTGTAAGAGACAGAACATGCCACACATCTGGCATTAGGCAGACTCATTACCCACCCCTCAATGCACCCCATGCCATTACAGAGCAGGAGGGGAAAAGAAGTCCACAGCATGGTTCACCATGACATGAACATCACGTCAGTTAAAGCGCTCAGCAAGTCTTTAAGCAGTAAAAGCCAAAAATAACCAGAGAAAATCCAGGAACAACACAGCCAAAAATTTCTGAAGCAACTGAGTGACTACCTTCACTGGGATCTGAGTTTTAGTGGGTACTAAATGCCCACTGCAAAAAATTAGGTCCCTTGAGAACAGCAAGAGGTAGAGGACCCCAGGAACACAAATGTCACTTCTTGCTTTTGAAGAATTTGGATATAACTCCAAAATTCGTGCTGTAAGTAACCACAGCAATTCTGGCACAGAAAATAACCCTATTACTGACCACAGATGAAAGAGTGTTTTATACCTAACCATTCTGTTGTCAGGGCCACAAAAAAACCCTCGCGGCAGGGATACGTGTGCATACAGCATCAGCATCTGGCTTGCTAACCAGCAGCATGTACACAGGTACAGGGGAATTAAAAACAAACCCAAAACAAAGACTACTTGGTGAGGGTGTCACCATGAGATGGGTCTTGGGCTGGCCACATGTGGCTATCAATGTCAAAAATTGGGAGGATATTGCTTATCTGCAACTTTTATACCCTTTGTACACAGCGATACCAGCTTCCCACTTACATGCCCGTAAATATAATGTTGATAAGAATAACAGCTATAACTACAATAACTTCATTTGGACAATCTCACTGCTGTCATTTTAGTTGTCTTCACCCTCCTTTCTTTCCTAAACACCTGTTAAAATTCCTGATAAAGTAGCAAATAATAAACCCTTTTTCCTATAAAGAGGTTTTCCTCCAAATGGAGATGGATGCAGCCAAAGTAAACCTTTGCTTTACAAAGCACACGAGTGAAAGCAGGACTTTCTCCTCTGCAACTGTCTGCTGCTTTTCCCGGATCCATGCCCATGCTTCGCCAGTTCCAGACCAACTCTGAGGGCAAATGGCCCGGGATGTCAGCAACGAGGATTTTTCCTGGTCTAAGCACTGTGCTTTATTTTCTCTTTTTTCCTGTTTCAGGACACATGGCACACACCAGAGGTAAGCCCTAGGGAGCACACAATGAACAGAGCAGGCCTTTGTTGGCTCCCTAGCACCCATCTCGGAGGCTGGCACAGCACTGGAGCTCAGCAGGACACCTGTAGTCTTTCCCTTACTGGGAGGAGGAAAAAAAAAAAAAACCACCCCAAAAACCAAACACAGAAAGAGATTCTTCCAACAACAGCAAGTTTATCCTGCCAAAATGGTACCTGGGCACTGTAAACTGGAGACCACATCAGATGCCCTATGTGCCCCCTGGCAGATCTCTCATCTTAGCCAGGTCCCCATCAAAGATGAAGAGGGCTACTCCATATAGCAAGAGAAGTTCCAGCAGCTAACCACAACTTCCATCTCGCTGGCAGCTCAACTCCTCAGCAAGCTGTACTTCCACAAGGGACTGGACTCACCCCTCCGATCCTACCCAGCTGAGCCCACAAGCACAATGCCCAACACTTTGCCATATGCAGCTCACAGCAACCATGTAAACAACAAATACCTTTGTTTCCTAGAGCAATGTGGGTGGGGAGACATGGGACATGAATTCCTCCCTTCTGGATTCCACCAGAGTTAGAAAGAAATACTGACATTCACAAGCTGTGACTCACACCCACCTCCTTGAGCACTCCCCAAAGTCCCACTCACTCGCTGGCGTACCAGAAGTGCCAGTATGGCTGGCACCTGCCAGTTGGCTCTGTTAGCATGTAAAGTTGACCAAACCATCATAAGGTTTCCCCCTTACTGTCTCCACTGCTGCAGCATGGAGGGTCAGAGCACTCGCTGAAAACACAACCACACCGGCAGCATGGCTGTTGCTCTGGCAGGTCAGCAAGGCTCAAAACACGATCTGCTTCACACAGAGCAGAAACTTGTCCCCCCAAAATTCCTACCTCAAACCACTTCTGGTCCCATTTTTTGCTGTATTTGATCAGTGAATAAGCCAAAGAACCCATTGTTCATACTCCAGCTATGGTGATTAGTCATACACTTGCAATGAAAGAGCTGCCCAGGGTTAACCTCCATGGAGCATAATTCCTGACTGCCCCCCTCCTTCTCCCTGTAGACCTGTACCCTGCCCCCACCAGCAGCTACTCTCCCTTACATCCTCCTATAGGACCTGGATAGACTTTTGGATGTGTGTCAAGCTTACTTCACCACTGCCCAAACCACAGCTACCAACCTGTACAGCACTTTTCCAGCTCGGATCGTAGAGCTGTAAACACTGGACCAGCAAGAACTTTGGTTAGAAATATGGACCAAGCTGGTCATACCCAATGGTGGCCCACACACCAAGACACACATTTCATTCTGTCATGCAGTATCAGGAGCACAAAACGGTAATTATCCGCTTGCTTTTTCTCCTGCCTTCTTCTCCTCCATAAAGGCAGACATTCCAGGGCAAGGTCTCAGACATATTTTCACCTTGGCCATCTGTATGCACAGCTAGATCTTTCTCGACAGCATCTTCATGTCGTGTTTGTTCCTCTCCTACGGTGACAAAGACATCTGGGAAACCTACAGCAGATTTCAGTCCAACTCCACAGCTTCTTAGGAGCACCCACTTTCCACTTTTAGCTACAGAGACAAGCTCTACCAAAATATGGGCACTTAAAGCCTCACAACTCTTTCCACCGCCGAAATCACCACTGTTCAGTTTAAAACAGGCCTCCTGCTGCTTTGTTTTCTCTCCTGGACTGGAAAGGTGAACTTTGCTCCTTTTGCACTCAGGTCTGGTATCAGCAGTAGATAAGAAACAACAGTCAGTGCCAAGCATTTTATGTTACCTACTTCTGGCTTGGTTTTTCCTTACAAAGCCTCATTACCACTGCCAGGAATAACATTTCTCACATGTCTCATTTCCACCTCTCTTCAGAGGCCATGCCACATCCCACATCCTCCCCACTCCCTCACTTGGATACACACATGCTCAGCATTTGCAAACAGCGACTCCACAGCAGCCCTCATGGTTGCAGGTGATACACACCGTGCAAACCACTGCACAATTAAAACTGCCTTTGGTTACCCTGCAGAGAGCTGCTGTGGGTCAACACCCAAATTAATTTAAATAGCTGTCAAGGGCTCTTCTGTTAACCTCCACAGAAAGCAGTTCCTGATTTCCTTCCTTATCACACTAAGCCAGCATCCTGCCTCCCACTAGTGTCACTACTGGCATAAAGCTATGCATGAAATACACACAAATATATATATATATAGAACACACACATGTATATATACACGTCATGATATACCAGTAACTTCCCGAAGGCAATGCTGGCACGGATCACCGCAGGTACTTATGCTTGCATCCTTCTAAGGACTCAGCTACACATTCAGTCTCACATCAAGCTTGTTTCAATACTGCCTGAAATACACCTACCGAGCTGTGCAGCTCTTCTCCAGCTTGGGCTGAGGAGCCCCAAGTACCCAACCAGCAACCAAGAGTAAGGTCAGAAACACAGACTGAGACCAGAACGTGTCCCAGACCCATAAACACAGCTCTTATTCTGCCATGCAATACCAGGACTGCAAAATAGTGATTATCCTGCTGTTTGTGCTGTTGTGTTCCATTGCTGTGCAGCAGCTAGGACACAGGACCGAATTCATTCCCTGGAATGTCAGGCTGTAGAAAAGTATCTATCACAAGTAGAAAAGTCTGGCAGGCGGGATTGAGCAGAGATGCGGATCAGCAGTGCTGCTATTACAGTGCTGCTCCTTGCCAAGAGAGCCTGGCAGCAGCCAGGCTTTGTGCCATGAGGAGGGATGGTATGAGGCGCTCTCCACAGAACTGACAAAACACCTCAACTCCATCCTGTAGCCCTACATACTCATTTCTCCCTCCACACCCTGGCCTCAGGCATGAGGTGGCAGGGAAAAGCACATTTCTCACAGATTGGGAAGATGGTCACCGTTCTGGGGGAAAGCTCTGGCAAAGCACATGTGCAAAAGAAAATGGGAAAAGGGTGCAATTTTCAAATGGCAACACTGCTCATTTCATTTTGGCTTTGTTGTGGCAAAAGAAAAAGATGTTCAGGGTCTGAAAGGATGAGCAAGCGAGGCTGAAGGCGACATGGTCTTCACCTCCAGGATCTTGAAAGTTTTTAAACAACCAGGGAAACTAAAGTTTCTGTTTCTCACCAACAGGGAAGCTGAGATGAGCTGTGATTTCCAGAAGACACACTCTCTTGGGCTTTCAATTACCTCAGTTGTCAGTGCACACACCAAAGAAGAACTGGAGATAACTCAGTGTCAAGCCCTGGAGTAAAGTCTAGAGGTGGGGAGCAGGAGAGCCCCTTCTCAGGTTTCAAGACCAAGACTGATGAGGCCACTGGGGATAACAGCAGTAGACTGGGACATGAAAAAGCAAAGCTCCCCCTTTTTGTTTTTCTGAATCAGTCCATCCACCTTTTGTCTTCCTAATCTTCTGTCTAAAACAGAAAGCACAAGAACAGAGGGATAGCGTGATTGCTTTGCAAGCAACCAAATCTCCTGGAAGCATCAGACAGAGTAGCTTGCCACATATGGGCACACACAGTGATAGAGATGTAACAAGTACAAATATATGTAAAAAACTATTTTCCTCCTATGTATAACAACTAGCCCAACACACACTTTAGAGTGGAAGCCAAACTTTGTAGAAGCGGTAAGTTAATTTACCTGTGGGATAACCCAACTAGCAGAGACATGGCTCACCAGTCAATCCCTTCAGGGCTGTCTCCAGAGTGAGGGAGTTGTCATCTGGTCTGTGTGTGTGCAACAGGAACAGATACAACTTTTATTAGCTAAGATTAACACAACATGCCTGATGGAAACTTCCTAAAGGGGGTAGACAGCACTCCATCAGCCACTCCCACCTAGTGTTTTTGCTTGACAAGGGAATACAAGCAGCTTTCTTCCACCCTCTTGCTGAAGAACCTCTCACACTCATCAACACAAATTACACAGAAGGAGGCTACACAGAAAACATCCTTTGCAGAGTCAAGTTTTTGGTTGTGTGTGCCTTACTGTACTTAAAAGAAGCCTAAGAGTCTTGCTCACTTCCAGACTGGTGTAAGATTTCCAGTCTGCACAGGGAAGTGGGAAACTGAAGCATCAGAAAAAACCTTCTTGGGTTGGTATTCCCTACAAACTCAGATGGCATTTGTATTAGCCTGAGAAGAAAGTCACAGCCCCAAAAGGGCTGCCAAAGATCCTCTTCCTCAGTGCTCTGCTCTCTGCACCAGTAAAAACTCCTTTGATACACCTGCCTTGAGAGAGGAGAAAGAACATCTTACTGTTAGGCTGCCACAAAACATACAGTAGTATAGACTAACCATCTCAGGCTCTAAAGTTAAGAGATGTCATACACAGGAGTTTATCTCAAGCACACAGAAAAGGCATGTTCGTATTTACCAGCCAACTGGAAGAGTCATTCCTCTCTTTCACCAAGAAAGTAAGCCATTATTTAAAAAAAAAAAAGAAAAAAAACCCCACAGGTAAATCAATATAGGCAACAATTTGGAATAAAACATGCTTTCTGAAGGAATACAACATACAGTCAGAAAGATATCCAGGTCAGTAATAAAGGACATCACCAGGAAACTACTGAGCAAGGATGTGATCTCAGGATAGTTACACGGAAGAGCTCAAAAGCTGCCAACTTCTCTAATAACCCAAGCTTTCAGCAAGGGTATTTTACTCAAAGTACTGGCATCTAAGAACATCTACAGCAAACCAGAGGCAAGACCCACATATGCAAGCCAACATTATTCCTCTGACAGGGATCTGTCACCAGATGTTGAAGGTAAAGCCTAACTGATGCTGCCCCAAACACTGCCCAGCTTCCATCAGATTTCAGGTCAGACTGCCTGTCCCAGGCATACAAACTCCTGTGGAGAATCTAAATACACTGAAACTTTTGCATGGACTTTTCTGTTTAGCTCAGCATCAGCTTGGAAGAGACAGATGCTCTGCTCTCTCCATCACTGGCAGTCATCTTTGTCAGCAAAGAGAGTCACCCAGGAGGGCTGGCACAGATATTTGTCTAAGTGATGACACACTAAGAGTCTTCAGCTTCAGCAATTCCCAGGCAGCCCATAACCCCCAAGAACCTAGGCAACGGCCTCACTGACAGCAAAGGAAAAGGATTTTGGCAAAACAGACTTGCTTCAAAAAAAACTGTTTCAGCAAAGTGGCCACCACTGGGCATTACATCCGATGGATGATGCCATTTTAATTAATCTTTGTTCTAGTAGACACCACATGAACTCCCAGAACAAGTCAGGAAACACTGCAATGGAGGAAGGAAGTGAAACAATGTAATTTAAGGGATGCTGCAGAGTAGCCTGAGATAAAGATACACTGGTTGATTACAACTGGTTGATTACAGAAGCCCTCAGGATGAGGCAAGATTTTTTAACTATTATCATTTGCAGCAGTTTATGTTTTTTCATGAGATGCCACGGAGCGAAGGGTACTGGCAAAGATTCCTCATGGCAAGCACGCCACAGCACAACAATAACCAACCCATCACCACCAGCTTCCCATCTGATTCAGCTTCCAGAAAATGAAAGAAACAGACCATCACCAGGATGTCGCAGTAAACAAGGGCTCGCTCTCCCCCTCCAAAGGTGCCATAGCCCAAAACTGAGGACAGATTTTCCTTATGCAACAGGGGGATGTAATCAAACTAAAAGCAGGGGGAAGAGAATATCGGTTCACAAGATTACGGCAGCATTCAGAACATGCTTCCTAACATACGGGCTACGCGAAGCTTCTGACACCTGCCCCTGGAACAGGTTATAACACTTTTAAATAACGCAAAAGTCACGCCCCCGGGAAGTCGCGCGCTGCCAGCGGGCGCTGATGATGGGGAAGCCAAGCAGCGATGCAACAGAGCTGGCCTCCGGCGACCGCGGCCAGGTGCAGGCGGGCCGCCTCACGGTCCCGCGGCCCAGCGCGCTGCTCGGCACCGAGCGGGCGCGAAGGGCGCCAGACCCCCGCCGGAATAACCAGCGGGGCCTGGGGGCAGCGCTAGGCCTCCCCTCTCCCAGGCCAGGCTGACAGGGGCCGCCGCACGCAGCGGCCGCCGCCGTCTCGGCTCCCTTCGCCGCCCCCGGCCCCTTCTCCCACGGCTGCGGGGGAACCCGCGCTCCCCGCCCACGGCCTCCCGCGCCCCCAGTGCCTGCCTCCCTCCCTCCCCGGACGGCCGCCATTTCGGGGTGCCCCGCCTCACCCCTCCGCTGCCAGTCGCGCCAGACCAGAGCACTCCGCTCCGCCTCACGCCCCGACCTGCCGCGCTGTGAGGGAGGGAAGGTACCGAGGCAGGAGGGGCGGGAGGGCGCCGCGGCCCGCCCAGCCCAGCCCGGGACGCGCAGCGGGCCCCACCGCCCGGACCCCGCGGGGCGGTGCCTCGTTGAGGGGGGCGCCTCCCTCCGGCAACGGCGTCCTGCGGCACCGCCCGGCGTAGCGTCGGCCCTCGTGGGGCTTGTGGTTGGGGTAGTTTTTTCTCTCTCCTGCAGAATAAACCGTCCCGCAACCCTGCGGTTTGCGAGATCGGTGCCTGCGGCGCGGGGCGCTTGGTGCCGTGCGAGCCCCCTGCAGTGCCCCTGGTAGCAGCGAACCCCGGCGGCGCCGCCTGGGCCTCTCGCTGGCGCCAGCAGTGCCACAGCAGACACGTTAGGGAAACCTCGAGCAAGGGCTCTCCTCTGTGTTGGGTTTTTGGTTTTTTTTAAGCATCAGATCCGATTTTAAAATAGTTTTCCATGAAACATCCTGTAAGTCAAGATCAAGCCCTGACTGGTGCATTATGTCATCCTTCCATTACATCATTTTAACTTCAGCCCAAATACCTCTCCGCTAAGCAACAGCCCCGCACCGAGGCTGCTGTCAGAAGACCCGTACCCCTCAGCAGCTGGGTGGCCTCACACAGGGATTTAGAGGTGGGTAGAAAGAAAGGAGATCTCAGCGGAGAGGGAAAACACCAGTTTAGGACCTCCTGGGTGTCTGCCCTGATTGTGACACTTGGCCTCTCCTACCCATCTGCCCAACCCAAACATCACCTTTCCTAATAAGTAAATCAACTCCTCTCTCCTCATCCCATGGAGGTCCCATCTCAGCCCTAGCTTAGAGCCCCTGGAGAGCCAAGATTAAGTAGTGCCTTAGGGGACCAGGTCACACTTACACAATGAGAGGATTCTTGCAGGGACAGTGTGGCAGAGCCATGAGGCCACAAAAGAGATGCGGGACTCTACCCCAGGTCACAGCCCTCCTTGGCAGAGTCCTGGGAAGTTGCACTGGGTCCCTGCCTTCTTGACACATCTGTAGATTTCATGTACAAATGTGAAAGTGTGCAACCTCCCACCCTGGCAGATTTGGGTGAGCAAATAGGCACGACTAGACACAACTGCTGCCAGCACCACAATCATGTGCTTGGGAGAACCTGCAGGTAAAGGTAAGACAGACCACAGGACCTCCTGCACCCTAAGCCCCAGCTTATTACTAGTATTTATTTATTGGAGATATGTGTTTATGTTGGGAAAAAAAAAAAAACCAAAACGATTTTACTTGATTTGGTCTCCTGTGAACTAGTCATTTCAGAAGCAGCACAGAGCCACACTTGTGTTTGCAGGAGCAGGGCCTTATTAAACCACTTGGCTTGATACCCATATAAAGCATGACTCGCAGGCCTGAAGAGTCTGAGATGGATTATTGTAGGTGTGCCAACCGAAATTTCCACTTGACTCAGACAGTTAAGTATTGAGCAGACGGACAGCAGCTCAAATAACCAGTGAAGCTCTGAACTGCAAGACTGTGGATTTATTGGTGCCGAGCAGATTTCCAAATAGAACATTTAAAGTTATAGAATATAAGCTATGACATACAATTATACTTGGAGCTTAAGTACTTGGTCACTATATATATGGACTAAGCAATTAACAAGTAAAAAGAGCATGAATACACAAACATAGAGCAGTGACAGGACAGAAAATAATGTCTGAGACACTGCGTGATCCCTGTACTGGGAACTGATTAAATGTGTGCAAATTGAAACTCTACCCTTGGGGTTCAGGCTGCTGGAACAAAGAAGATGGAAGAAAACTGACATCCCAAACCTTTGCTATTCCTGCATCTGTCCTGTGAGAAAGCTTTAAACTTAACACTGTGGCTCAGTGCTCTTCAGGCCCATTTTGGCTTTTCAAAGAGATGCTGTCAAGCTAATCCCATTATTTTTATCCTTAGAACATTAACAGCAAAGAAACACGTGAAATGCAAAGCAGAGTGGCATCCCTTTGGGTACGTGCTGAGCTTTGTGGGACCATAGCTGCTTATCAGAGCAGCTGTTTTTTTTGCCTCACAGCTGCACTGTTGCATGCGCCAGGATAAGCTTCCTAGGCTGTAAGAAGCTCAATATGACCTGACTATGTGCACTTACAGCCCAGAACAGCAACTGCATCCTGGGCTGCATAGAAAGAAGCATGACTAGCAGACCAAGGATGATGATTCTGCCTCTGCTCTGCTTTTGTGAAACTCCACCTGCATCCATCTCTGGGGCTACCACTGTAAGAAGAACATGGAGCTGTTGGATCAAGCCCAGAGGAGGATCATGAAGATGATCAGAGGGCTGGAGCACCTCTCCCGTGAAGACAGGCTGAGAGAGTTGGGCTTGTTCAGTCTGGAGAAGCAAAGACTCCAGGGAGACCTTAGAGCAGCCTTCCAGTAGCTGAAGGCTACAGGAAAGCTGGAGAGGGGCTGTTTATAAGGGCATGTGGTGATAGTGCAAGGGGTGATGGTTTTGAACTGAAATGGGGGAGATCTAGATTAGACATCAGGAAATAATTCTTCGCTGTGAGGCTGGTAGAGGTTGCCCAGAGAGGTCATGGCTCCCCCGTCTCTGCGAGTATTCATGGCCAGATTAGATAGGGCTTTGGGCAACCTGGGCTAGTGGAGGGTGTCCCTGCTCATGGCAGGGGAGTTGGAACTAAGTGATCTTCAGGGTCCCTTCCAACACCACTATCTATGATTCCATGAAGAAAATACTTTATTGTGATACAATGCCCAAATGCCTTACATACACGCAAAAAGTCACCCATCCATGAAGAAGCTGCAGGTGATACAGCACAGCAGTAAGCCCCATAGCAGAGTCTGTTCTGCATCCACCATCATCTCCTGACAACTCATCTCATGCCACCTCATTATCTGATTTACGCTGCAGTTTCTAGCAGTTGCTTGCAGAGGAGGGCTGCTTCTAGGGCTTCCATTTAGTGGTAGGAGAGATTCTGACCAAAATGGTGGTGGAGTAAGATTAGGTATTTTGTGGACAAACTAGACCAGATTGTGTCTGGTATCAGAAAGGTTTACACACTAAGAACATGGCACTCTAGACTATAGGAATCCAGGTCTTCTAAAAGGTCATTTAAATATTGTGCAAAGAGACAACAAAGACCATCCTGTAATAAAACCCACCCTGGTGCTTACAGTTATCCAAGGGCAACCTGATCAAACTCTGTGCCACTTTGTCATAGTTGAAACAAAAGTCCACCCTGTTCCTGCTTAAAAAAAACCAAGAAGTGAACCACTTCCTGTGCTAGCAATTTATCACAGGGAAAACAATTGTGATTCCCTGATTTCCTTGATCAAAGCTGCAGAGATGAATTCTGTAATGCACAAACATACAAGCTGGAGCCATGCCAGGGCATAAAGATTAAAACCAACCAAATTCCTAACTCTGGTAAATTAGGACATTACTAAAATAAATGTTTAGTTCTACAAATAAAGGTACAAGAGATGAGAATGTGCCCTCTCCAAAAGCACTGCACTGCCCCCAGACACTGGTGACGCACCTCCCCTTCTCCTCCTCACTTTGCCTTCCCTGATCAGCCAGACTCTTCAAAGATTAAAAAAATTAGACTGGAGATTAACTGCTTCTGTGCTTCCCCCAAAACATGGGTTCCTGACCAACCTGCTGTCTGCTTACAAACCTGCAGTGTGTACCACTGTGAGGGACAGGCTTCTCAGCACTTCCTGAGCAATGAGAAGCAGATGTCAGGCTACAATCACAGACTGAACAAGGGAGGTGGAAACTCCTGCGGTGCATCAAAAGACACAACCATTTGAAAGACAGCATTTCTTTATTGCCTGTACACTGTTTGCACAGTAAGAAAACACGCACAAGTTTGTGCACTAAAACCCCCCCTGGTAGTTCTTGCCATTGCAATATGACGGCACGGATGAAGGCAGTACACGGGCTGGTGTGTACTGGTGTGTCAGCTGTGCTTCATAGCTTTGTCTTTCGTGTGCTCTGTACACAGTGGGGGAGGTGTGCATTCAGACAACAACAACAGATTGAATACTGGTCTCTCTTCTGCAGCAGCTTCCCAAATCCTGCTGCTGCAGGTAAGTAAATGTTAGCATTACTGATGTGCCCTGACCAAAGATGTCAGTTCTTAGTCAGAGCCACTCCTTATTAATCTGTATCTGGAGAATGATAGGAACCATTGACAGCAGCTTCCCCAACTCAGGCAGTGGGTCTGACATACTCAACAGGTGACAATGTCTGTGCTCCTACACAGCCACATTACCCAGAAAGCCACAAAGCCGCATCTGTGCTCAGAATACAGGTGCCTTCTGAAAACAGAGCATATTTCCCTTCCCAAACCTCCTCTCCTGCAAACATGAGCAGTTCCACTGGCAGCCCTGCTGGTGTTACTCTACATTCCACACCAGCAGTCACAGTTCTTTCAGCATCTTTTCTAACTTTCTGATTCCCCGTCTCTGGAAGGTATTACTGCAGTCAAACACAGTGTGAACTACAGCCAGCTGGTCCTAAGGACTGAGTCCTTATCACTTTTAGATACTCCTTTTAGTCAGGAATCCTGCTCTTCCAGAGAATTTCCTCTTTCCTGTCAGGAGTAAAAAGCAGTGGGAGCAACCACGGAAATTCTCTGTAACTCTGTCAGACTGTAGGTGACTCAGAGCACCCTTCCTGCATGGGATATTCCCAGAAATTTGTGCAATAAACAGACTTCAGAGTAACTGCCTTATCCCAAGAAATGAAAGACAATGGCTAAATATAGGTGTTCCCTACACTGCGAGGTTGTGGGAGACTGCTTCACAGCTGCAGTGAAATGCCAGCATCACATACAGAAACAGGCTCGAAGAAGAAAGAAACAGGACACTATACAAGAAAGCTTACTTAGCCCCACAAGGCTTTAAGAGCAGCAGAGCTACAAACTGGAAAGCTTCACACCCCAAAGAACAGCAGGGGCTTCGTGCCCAGGCACAGCATGCTTTTGGGGCCAGTTCCTGCCTCAGCCCACATGGCCCCTCACCCTGCCTTGCTCCACTCAGTGGTGTCAAGGAGGACCCTTCCCAGTGAGAGCAGGTCCAGGCCCTTCACTGGGAAGGTGAGGTTATTGCACAAGGTCACTGCAAGATGAAAAGATTCACTAGATACATTTCACACAGGCAGCCCGGTATGTCTGAAAGCACTGCGGTCAAACTAGCAGGGGACTGCAGATAGCTCAGTTCCTAATTGCTGGAATTTCAGGAAAGAATAAGAGAATGGAAGGAAACACGCAGTGATTAGCCTTAAAACAGGCTTGTACAGCACAGCTCTGGTAACGGGTTATGAATTAACAGCACAGGCAAGTACCTGTGAGACCCAAGGTCAACCGCTCTGTGTTCTGTGAACAGACAGTGACAAGGTCCATCAGGTAACAAAAGAAAGCCACCAAGATGACTCGTTTTATCAGTTCATACTATATCTGCTTTATGGAATCTGTTGACTACAATACTGGCAAGTCAAACTAAGTTTTGAAGTAAATACAGGGCCTGATCTAGACCTTACAGGAACCAGAGGAGGTTCTCCCTCTGACCGCAGTTGGATTTCAGCCAGGCTCTGCTGTCACAGGACCATGAGGAGATGCTGCTCAGAGATAAATGAATCACTCCCTAGAGCTAGGCCAAATTTAAAATATTTTCTTTATCTCTTACATTAAAATTCTATTTAAGATAGACCCACTGTGTCCTTCACTCTCTACTACTAGGCCACTTCTTTGCCAGAAAGAAAAGGAACAAGGCTTCCTTCTAACAGAGAAGCGACCCCTCCATACAGAAGGCCCAGTTTGTGCTGTTAGCCGAGGCCAGTTCAATTGCCCGAAAGGAACAGAGGCCCCCAGGGAAAAAGGCTGCGTGCAGAGCTGGGAAACAGAACTGAGCGGATCATATGCACTTTAGTCTGATTCAGTGCCTTGAAATTCCCAGATGGGGGGAAGCTGCAGCTTCCCCAAGTCTCTGCAGAGCTGTTACCATCGGCTTCAGCATGCTGAAAAGGAACCCCAGCTTCAAGAAATGGGGTTAGCACATGCCTCTTGCTGACAACGTTGATGTGCCTTATGTGCAGCACCCTTTCCTCCTGCTGACATCTTCCAGCTGCAGGGCATTCTCCCTTTGCCTGTCTTCTTGTGCTGTCAGCAACCTGGAACAAGCAGCACAGATAAAGAGAACAACTCGGTTACTGAATCATTGCATCCCATTCTCATCAGCCAGGAACGTTTAGGATTGTAAAAGCTCCCACACTGACGGCAGAATCCCAGGCTGTTTGCCTCACCTGTCTGGGCCATCTCCAGCAGCAGCATGGTAACAAAGCATGCTGAAGGCATGTGCTACAGGAGATGCAATTTTCTTAGCTAGTAAGTATATCATCCCAGTTAATGAAAGGCTAAGCTGTGAATTTAACAGAGAGGGTGCAGCAGAAAGTGCAAGGATAAAAGAAAATAAAAGCATATTTTTTTCTTGCAAGACTTTAAAAATTTTTTTTTTCAATTCTTTTTTTCAAATTTTTTTTCAAAATTTTTTCAATTTTTTTGTTTTTTATAAAACCTAAGAAAACTTGGCTCAGCCTTACAAAGTGTCATCTCCCTTTAAAAATACTGCCAACAAAATATCACAGTCTGTATAATGTTTAGTAGGATAAGAAAAACCCCTTGAGATGCAAGCAGACTTCTCACTGAACATGCCAACTTAAAAACTGTGATAGTACACAAGAGTGTTTTTGATGCAATATTCAAATTAAGCTCCCAATCTTTGCACAGCCAGCTCACCAGATCAAGCTTTGCTCGTGATACTGTCCAGTCTACGCTTGGTGCTCCCCTGGCACAGAAGACAAGGACCTGGATTTGGAGGGAAGAGCACATCGCTCCAGGTCTTTTTTTTGTGACATGGCAGAAAGTCAGTCTCTGGCAACTCCCTCTTCTTGCCCACAATCCAGGAGAACCCACACCAATCACACCTACTGCCAGGGAAATAGCCCGTGGTGACTGTCTACTGACCTGGCCATGTGCAGCATGGGCTCCATGATGTTATAGCCAGTCATCGCACTGCACTCGTAGAAGACAGCCTTGTATTCCTGACGGAGAGCACAGAGAGCACCCATGTTGTCTGCCAGCCCTCCCTCACCATTCCCCCATACCCCTGGGAGCTGGCCCACCCTTGCCACCAGGGTGGCAAGAACAACTGGGACCAGGAGGGTGGCTTCTTCTGCCTTGCTGAACTAATACACCCTGCTCACCAATACAGGCAAGGGAGATGCTTTTCAGCATCCAAAGCCTAGTCAGAGCATCCAAAAGGGAATGCTGGGGGAGTTGTTTGGGAAGAGAAAGCATCTGCCCAGGGTATTTGGATTCCCCTTACCATTGTTCTGTGGAATCCAGAAGGTGGGAACACCTCCAAAGTCCTGCCTCCCCCACCCAGGGTCCAGGGCACTAGTGGGCATTCAGACACAGGGAGTGAGGAAGGAGGCAAGATGGTTTTGCAGAGCAGGCGTCAGAGGGGAGCCCTCAAATGGGAAAACAGCTATGCATGCTCCCCTCATGAAGACTGAGTGCCATTGTAAGAAGGCATCAAGCCCCAGGAGAAATGCACCAGCATTGCCGTTGCCTGCCAGATATTGGCCACCACATCATCCTCCCCGGTACAAGACAGACCTCAGTACATGTTTGCATGGAGAAAACAAGGGGCAGGGGGGAGAGGGGAGGTACCATACTGGAAAACAGGTCCAAGAAGGGCTTCCTGCCAGCCAGGCTGCCCTGCTCACAGCTGGAGGGAGGCTGCAGAGCAGGTGGAGCAGCAGAGCACAGAGTCACACCTTTGCCAGCCTTTCCCCCTCCACCCTGGGCACATTCTGGGTGTCTCTCTGCACAGCATCCATTTTGTTTCCAAGCAGAAAGACCACAGCTCCATCCTCAATACCTTCCTGCAAAAGAACAGAGCAAAGCATCCTAGAGACTCAGCTGAGGGAAGGGAAATACCTTGGACCAGATCCCGTTCCAGCTCATGCAAACAAGATCTACTGTAGCAGCAGGATCAGACCCTTTACCTCATTAAAGGAACCACTCCTCAAATAGCCCCAGGAGTTTGCAGAAGAAAGCTTAAATTATGGAAATGTATTTCAGATGTTTGGTATGTACAGCTGGGATGCTGAGAGAGGGGAGACAGAACATACATTCCTCTCTGGATAGTAACAAGCCTAAAGAAAAGCATTTTGCCCCACAGGCTACTGGGAATTGAATTTCAGGCAAAGCTTCTTATTAAGTTCAGTGATACCATGTGTATGTGCAGTACTATTCATCTGATGTGCCATCCAGATTCAACCATCCCATGCTGAAAATCCACTGGCCAAGCAATCTAAGCAACTTTCATCTCTTGTGTATGGTCTCTGTAGAAAGCATTACTCCTAGGTGATTCCTGGAGCCCCTTCCCTTTGGTAAAACTCCCTCTAGTTCCACTGCCCCACTAGAATGTGATGTTGTAAGAGTAAGGACTGCAGAACAGGGCTCAAACTTATTTCCAAACTTGACTGCCACAGATGACTTAAAGTACTTGAACAGCTTCAAAGCACGATAAACATTAAGATGGGGAAAGAAGAAAAAAGATTATTAAGAATTACAGATTCCAGGTGCTTCAGTTTTCTATGTGCTCAATTTAACCTTCCTGAAAGGAGCCAAATTTTTCAGAAGTAGATTGGTTTTTAAAATCTTAACCTTTGATCACAGAGTTCAAGGAAATAGCTAAGTATTTTGGTGTGTTGTTGGGGTTCCCCCCACCCCACCCCCAACAGGCCTGTAGAAGTTATATGTTATTAGAAACCTTCGATCTATGCCTCTTCATTTCACTTAGATCTTGATTTTTGAGACTCGGCACAATCAAAACAAAACCACCCTCATCAATCTCCCTTCAGCTTTGAGTCATCTACACATAACTCATTTAAATATTACAGATAGGTATTTTTGTCTCCCTTAGCAGACAGAAACCACTGAGAGTTTGGGGGAAAAAAAAAAAACGAATATGGGGGCAGACTGCCATATTAATAGATAGCCACTAAATAGGAAAGGAAATAAAAAACCAAAACAGAGCCACTTTTTAAGTTGAAGCAAATGAGGAAAAAAAAAAGAGAGCTATTATTAATATTTCAGTCTCATCTGGACATTTTGTAGCATAGTCAGGATGTCATGAGGCGAAGCACTGCGCATGCATGCTGCGGGTCTGAGTCTAAATGCACCAGGGCCACCTTCCTCTCCTATAGATAGACTGGACACCAGATCTGCTTGCCTGGGCACAGGTGTGACATGAGACACTGCCAATGCACATGGGTTGCTTACAAACACTGCTGTTTTGGCAGGTAGCACCACCTTCTGCCCTATAAACAGTTGTCCCTCGTTTAATGGGTGATCACTGGCTTGGTATCTTAAACAAGAATCCCCTAGTCACAAACTGACTACCACAAGCAGTAGCCATAGTATCTGCTTTGATAGTTGATCTTCTCGAGCTCAATAGGACCTCCTGGGCATCACAGAACGTTACTCCCAAACAGACTGTTGGCGCTGGTCTGGAGCAAGGAGCAAGGCAGCAGCAGCACCACCAGCATCAAAAAGCCAAGGTCCTGCTCTCACCTGGACACTGCTCATCCAGTTCCGCACCGCCATGAAGGAGCACTCAGCTGTAATGTCGTACATCACCAGAATCCCATCAGCCTTCCGGAAATACTGCTTGGTAATGCTCCGAAACCTGAGCCCAAACAAACCAAAGGCACTTTCAGAACCATGGCTGTGCCATGAGAGGACACAGAGCAGGATTATCTGTCTTTCAGTGCAGGCTTTCTTCAAGGTCTGGTAGCCCCTGGGCACGGGACATGTCCCCTGGGGCAGGTGTGTACAGTGTGGTGACAGACAGGTCAGACCCTTGCACATGGGTAAGTCTTTCTAAATGCCCGGTGCTGAGAAAGCAGGAAGGAAGATTTTTTCAGGTCAGGAGGAAAGAGAAGAATCTGTTTAGATGAGTTAAGAAAAGGTAGTTGTCTGTAAAAAGGCAAATGGATGGAAAAAACCACACCCTTTCTATAGAGTCTTGAAGAATCTGCAGACTAAACTTTACTGCATAATGTCTGCCTCAGCACTGCCAAAAAGTAATTAAAATCTCAGCATCAATACAGTCTGATTCCAGTTTTTAATCTATAAAGTAATGGCATCATACATAAAATCAGCAGTCAGACAAAATTTTCAGGAGAAGTTCCCACCAGACATCTACTTTGTCCTGTGGGTACCAGTTAGAACTACATACTTGCATTTTGGAAATAAATTCCATCAGTAAAAAAAATCCCAAAACAACAACAAACAACCAAAAAAAACCCTTAAAATCTGTAAGCATTTTGTCAGAGGACCATGATATAACCACATTGATTGCAAACTGATGAAATTAAATGTAACACAAATACCGAGACCCCACTGGAGAGCTGTGTATTTCAACCCTCCAAAGGATAACAAGCTCTCCTATTCTAGTAAAAGCCAAGAAAACCTACAGCAAGTAGTGACCCTCCTGAACTCTTCAGATAATTGCCTGAAGCCTGTTCATTCTCACTATAGTAAGAGCATGACATTCTGGCAGCTGCCCAACTGAGAATGCACAGCCTCTCTTGGCAGCCAAGGTTCTCTTTGGAGCCACAGAATAGGCAAGGTGCTCCAAGACGAAACACCAGATGTGGTGCGCCATCAGTCAGGGAAGTCACCAAGGATGTCTCCTTGCACACTCCAAGGAGTTCCTCTATGTCTCCCATGTTGGACACCTCTAATTAGAAGACATTAATATTTCTCTAGAGGAAAGAAAAGGTTTTGCTTCTTCCCAGGTCTCCTATTCAGCATCTGCATTGAGCAAGGTTCTCTCTTGCAAGTGCACATCTAAGACCTGCTAGTGCCGCAGGGACCCACTCACCCTAAAAGGCTCTTCTGCAGAGGCAGTGTCTTGAATTTAGCCTCTGATGCAATCTGGCCTCAGTGAAGTGGCACGGTTCATGTGATAATGTCTCCCCTTACTGCTCAGCTTCAGCACTGAAATAACCACAGGAGCCTGCTCCGAAATCATAGTTTCTTCAGCATGAAGCTTGGTTTTGGAAGGAAGAGTTTGCTTTTCAATAGATACTCCTACTTGATACATTCCCACTAGGTCTACATGCTCTAGCTGACCGAGATAGACAGCGTCATTATTCTGTTGGCACAGCCCAGGATTATCATGTTCCCATGACCTTGGCTGCCTCCTGAAGGTCTGCCCTCGTAACATATTTAGCACAAAATGCCCAGTACTTATTTTTGCCCGGCTCTTGAGTTTAACAGCCTACTTGAAATAGCTTTTCATCTGCAGCTTCAAAGTGCATTCTAAATAAAGTCTAATTTACATGAAGGTAGTAACGGGCTTGTATCTCCAGTAGCATATGAGGGTCAAGTGTGTCCTCTCCTACAATGATTCTCACCAGTAGTGCTGGTAACAGCTAGTGATGGCTCACACTTTTGAAACTTGAGGCCTTCAAGTGGGAAACCTCTATTCACTGTTGCAAAAAGCTACACTGCCACTCAACAAGGATTATCGCTTCTACAAGTCTGTCAGAAGAAGGGACAGTGGAAGAGGACAGTAACCTCACTGACAGAATCCAGCAGGGTATCTACCTGAAATCACCTTCCCCACAGGTCAAACTAAGCCAGCTGGCTTTGGGTCTGGAAAGGTTCACACACTCCTTTCCACCCTCTGATCAGCAAGTGGTGGTGAGCAGTAGCGCAGCAGAATGTGAGAACAGGATGTCTATCCAGAGCCTTTGTTTCTATCTTAACCTGCAGCCCTGTCCTGCAGCCCTTCTCAGAAGCAGGCTGATTCAGGACAGCTTGGAGGCCTAGCAGACTGTCAAAGCCCACACTGCGCAGTGATTTATGGATAGACTCCATAAAGTCCCAAGCATACAAGTTAGACACATGGAAAACTACTTTTCTGTCAGTCCTTGGCAACCTCCCCAAGTCCTGCTTTGCAGCCACAGCTTCTAGAAATTTCCAGAACAGACCTTTGTTGCAGGCTCAGCACTGGAATAGCTGCTGCAATTTCTCTGGTCCTTCTGAAGCCAAGGGTTTTCCCGGAGACAGAAGCCAAGGCCACACACATTTCTCCTTTCCTCCCGTTTCCTACAGTGAACCTGGCAATTGCACATCCTCACATCCTTACCTTTCTTGTCCAGCTGTATCCCACAACTGTAAGGCAACCTGGGTGTTGTCCACCATCAGACTCTTCACCTGGTAATCAATACCTGTCAGGAAGGTAACAGGGATCACAAGATAGAGTGGGGAGATCGCACATTAGGAGAACATCCCATTGCAAGGCCAGCAGCCAAGATCAACACTAGTTCAGGGAAATTGCAAGACTGATCTGAAATTGGGAGAGGGACCACCATTACCTTTAGTTGGGCTAAAATATGGGCAAGTCATGTGCCCAGGCTGACTTTCCCACCCTTCTCAGTCAGATGAGGCAGGAACCCTGTTACTTACCGATTGTTGCATTGAGCTCAGCCAAAAACCTGTCATAGCAGAAGCGGTGAATAAAGGAACTCTTCCCAACGCCGGAGTTCCCTACAAACACCACTTTAAAGATGCGGTCTGGGGAACAGCTGGCTGGTTCCAGTGCCTGGAGCTACAACAGAAGAAAGGGATGCAGTTTTGCATCATCTGCCCAGCTGCATACTGCTTTGGTTTAGGCATTGTACCCCTGAACTATAAACCTGGAGCTGGAATTACATGGAAAGAAAGTTAGAAACCCTCAAGTTCCTGGTAGAAAGCAATTAAGAACCCCAAGTAATGAGACTCACCCTGGTTTCGGTGCCAACAGGCTGTCCTCTAGGAGGCAATGGAGCACCATCTAATCCATCTGCATTTTTTCTGCACTCGGCATCACCTTTCAAAGTCATCTTCAACCACTCAGCATCTGCAGCCGATGACCACCTCTTCTTGTCTCTGCTCTTCTCTCCGAAGTTTGTGCCACTACTTTCTCCTGTCTTGAGCCACATCCCATTTCCTGGGAAGTATTTACAGTTCTTTCTGTTGGGTTCTTCCACTGCCATATCCACTGGGAAGGTGAAGGGAAGGTCCGCAGAGGCCAGTTGTCTGTATTAAAGCCCACAGGCACCATAAATGGGGGTGGGGGTGGGCAGGGAGTAGAGGGGAAGGTTGCAAATTCCCAAAACAACCAATGTGATCCAATTAGTGCACACACAACATGTGCAGGAACTCTACTTCATATATACACACTCACCATACTCCCTGTGACTAAGGCATCAGGGGCATCCCTAGGGAAAGAGACAGATCACCTGAGCTATGCTATACTCATATATGCTGATGTATATTTAATTTATTTTAATAAAAATTCCCACTTGCCAGATCTTTCAAGGATTCTTTGCCTTCTACTTCCTCCAGTACTGGAAAATCAGGCAAAGCATACAAAGGTGGCAACAGGAAAAGACATTTTAAAAACCCTCAAAAATAAACAACACTCCCCTCTGGTTCTGTCACCAAATACAACACAAAGAGAAATAACAAAGGCTCTGAGGTGAGCGAAAGGAGTTTTGGCTGCCGGCAGCGGAGCGAGGGCTGGCTCATGGTCCTTGGGCAGCCGCATGCTGTGCCTGTATGCTGCTGCCCCCTGCGAAAGGCACACGGCCACGCTCCAGGAAACCCACCTATCGCTTCCACATGCTGCTGCAGTGGAGTCTTGCCAAGTTCAGGCAGCAGCAACCTGCCAGAGGTGAGCAAATGGTTCAAAGTGACCAGGGTCACTTTGCCCGGTGCTGGCTGGTATCCACACCTGGCTTGAGGTAAAGGAGCCAGGAACAATGGGGAGACGTTTTTTAAGAAGCTTCCAACCAGCCATGCTGTGGTCCCAATGGCAAGGAACCCCCAAGACCCCTGCCCAAGCTGTGGTAGTGGGAGATAGGCTTTGCACTGACTGTGCCTACATAGGCAGTCTGACAGAGCAGACTGATGCACTTTGTTCACTGGGGGCAGAGCTGACATGATGAGGGGAGGAACAACTAGAATCACCAATTTAAACTACTGGAATCATTGCTGAGGAGCAGGCAGCATCTCAGCTCTGCCGTGGCTTTCCATGGTTAAAGAGCCAGGCAGAGTGAGAAGACTCAAAAGGGCTTTACCCATTACAGCCATCCCCATTGTCTTCACTGTCCAACAGATTGCATTTGGATGCAAATTAAAGAGACCAGAGGTCAATTTCTTCAGCGGCCACCCACCCCACCCCTCTCTGCAACATCTTTCTCCTGCTACTAGTGCAGGCAACAACTCTTCTCTCTCACTCCTGTGAGTACATGTCATCAGGGCTGCAAAATTCACCTGCTGTCACGCCTACACTTCTGCAAAGAAGAGCCTGGGTGTCCTCCCTGCATCTGCCCCAAATGCCAGCCTAGCCCAGGCCAGCTGGAACTTCTCCCTCTGGAAAACAGACACATCCTCTCAGGCTCAGGAGAACAGCCACCGTCTCCCAGGGCTGGCAGGACTCATAGCAATGAGGGGCTGAAAAGCCTCTTTGGGGTGCAGGAAAGGAATAAACACAAAACTTTCTGACAGTGACTCCATGTCTAATGGATTTTATCCATGTTTCTCAAGCAATGTGGTGTGACACAGCAGTGGGACAGAGACAGGACCAACAAATACTTCTCCCCTTCTCACATCACCCTCACTGCCAGACTTTGCCACCTGTTAAGCCTTTCTGGTGGGTTTATGCCAGCAGCAGTTAGCAGCATCTTCAGAGGAAGTAGCTGGGGAGAAGGATGGGAGAACTTTGTTGCCTGATCCCAGGTATAGCAAGTCTACCAGTCACACAGCCACGAAAGAGCTCTGGCTCAGACTTATCCAAACAACTTCTCAGACTGGGCTCAGAAAGCAGACCTTGTTTTCCATCAGTCCATGAGCCTAGGAACCTGAAGCTCAATTCTTAAATGTCACTACCAGAACTATAAGCATCAAGGGTGAGTTGAGGCTGGAAGGAATGCAGAGCCTAGGTCTATTTCTCTGGCTGGCACGAGGAGAAAGCGCAAAGTGGTAGAACCTTCTGCATGGACCTGGTAGGAAGCAGAGAAGTGTGCCACCCACCTTTATAACCTCTTTGGGGCCAGCAGTTGCAGGGGAGATCCAGTTTCAAGCCAGGTCTGGGCTGGCCTCTCCTGCCTCTCAGAGGAACCAGGCTTTTGGCCAATACCAGTGTGCTGGTCACACATCTGGTTCACAAGAGCTGATGCATGATGCCAGCACAGTTCAGGCAGTCAGGTGTATGTGGGTATTGAGGCCACCGTACAGTCTGCACACAGAGCCTTGGCCATGCAGACACATTCAGCTGACCTGGCTGGAGGAGAAACCAGGTGTGCCAGGTCTGCATAGGTATGGAGACAGGCAGGACCCACCTGGAGCTGGGCCCTCTCCTAATACCAGAGAGAACACAAGCCTTGTACAACTCTCATGCCCCAGGGATATGGGCTCTGGCATGAGATGCCAGTGGACAGAATTTCTGCCTGGCACACTTGGGAGATGACACAGAGCTGCCTGGCTCAGCCAGAGGCAGCTGTCATGACTCCCATCCCACAAACATGCCCATAGCACCTGATGGTATTTAGGTTTGCTCACCCATTACTGCACGTAGGAGCAGCCCAGAGGGGTCTTCCCTGTGGAGATTAGCTAACAACATCCTCATCTTGGTGCTGAGCCAACACCACCTGATGCAGAGGCAGCTAGAGCCACAGTCAAGATGTACACACACACCCACCGCCCCATGCTCCCAAAACCAGCCAGCACCAAGGTGGAAGAACTAGACACTGGACACAGCTTGACTGACAGGGTACTCCAACAGCCACAGACTGACACCACAAACACAACACAGACGCCCATCTAACCGTTTGACTGGCTTGTCATCCGGCAGGTAACTGCCTAGCACTGACCCTTTCTTCAGCAGGGGCTTTTTGCTCTGAGGTGCCTGGAAGTTGAAAAGAAGAAGGGATGAAGAATGCGATTAAGACCCAGGAACCTGGCCAATCCCAGTGCAGCCACTTGCCACATCCCCAGACCGCTTAGAGGAAACAAGACTGGAGCCCTTGCAGCCCCATACCATGCACTGGTAGTGCCCCACTGGCAGGCTAAAGAGAGGTGAGCACAGCTCTTCTCAGCTCTGCTCCTGCAAGAAGGCATCATTTATACTGCTCTTCCCTTCACAGCAATGTCCATCAGAAATGGTGGTGTCCCAAACTGAATCCTTCCTGAAGCCTGCCAGGGCTTTCATTTCTGTTGCCTATTTTGATCTCACTGCTGAATCTGCATCCCAACCTCCCTTTTTATTACACTGATGTTTTGTGGGACAGACCAACCATCCCTTCCTCAGGAGGTACCAGTACCCCTCCTCCACCAGTACTCACCCAGAGCTGCACAACACCATAGGAAAGAGACTGCTCTGCAAAGGGTGATGCACAGGATCTGCCTCACATGGATGTCCTCCTCTCCATGCATTCCCCCTACTTACTTCAGGCTGCACACTTCCTACGACCAGTGAGTACCAGTTCCCCAGAGGAGGAGCAAAGCAGGACAACTCCTCTTGCAACCCTTTCCCCACTATGCAGCATATTTGTCATTCACAGCGAGTCAGATGAGCAACACGCCCAAGATAACACAGGAAAAGCTGCATGACAGAGGACTACCTGCCATCTCCACCCAGTGCTATGCTAAAGCCTAGCTCCCCACGCCCCAAAACGGACTGGCTAACTGCTCAGGCTACACACACAAAACACGAGGTGAGAGAAAGCATGGCAAGGTGCCTGATGTCTCAGCACTGGGGGAAAGGGAGATGTACTCGCTCTGTAACTAGAAATTTTTGACACGGCCTCACAAGTTATTTCTGGGGGTAAAGGTGGGGAAAGAAAAGTCTCCAGCCTGACAGATCCACCTCTGGCAGCAGTTTTGAACTGACTGAACACCTGCAGGCAGCTCTGGACAGGCCCTTCCTTTGTGCTGCCCACAGCCCAGGGTAGAACTACAAAGATTATTTCTTCAATAACCCCTGGCTTATTTTAAAAGGCAAAACCAAATAAGCTGCTTAGCTGACCAGAACTCCTTTACTACCAATGCAGTCCATCAAAAGGAGACACTCTGGACTTCACAGAGGACCTCACCCAAGTAGGAACTTTGTTGGGGAGGAAGAAATCAAAAACATTTTTTACATGTAAAACTGGTATTCAAAAGAAGCTCCAGCCTCGGAAACAATCCAGCACTGAGAGGTTCACAACTGTGGAGCACACACCTTCCAAGGCAAAGGACACTTCAAGTACATAGCAACCCTTTGGTCTACACTGCTAACAGGCTGTGGTTCAGCCAAGCAGTCGTTCTTCAGTGGGGGAGTTGTCAGGGTTTGAACAGGTTCACTCAGGAGAACTCTCTAGACACACAGAAACAAGCAAATTGTGTTACAGCCAACCAGTGCTGAGTCACAAGCTTCAAGTCACCTACTGAACAAAAGGACTCCCAGGTAATCTGCTATGGCACCATCCTGCCTGGAGAGGAAGCAGCCTGCAGAGTATGGGCCTGGGTAAGAAAGGAGAAACAGCGGGGCACATTTTGCCATTGGTTCTGCCATGCTTTATTGGCCTGCCAGGTCTGTGTAACATTTAGCTCTTCACCGGGATGGTAAAGGGATGGATGCGACATCACAGCTATACAAACCCATGATGGCTGTGATTCCACAACAACAGCAACACATGTACAAGTGCTTTGTATGGGAAAGATTCTGGTTTATCAGTGGGATAAGTTCCAGTTTATTAGTGAAATACAAACATGTGTCCAATGTAGTCAAAGTCCACAAACACTCTTCATGATAAGCAGAAATGAAATTTGCTCTGCCAACATACGCCGTGAAAGCAAAATCATCCATAGCCAGATGGGTCATGGATGTGAAACTGAACTCACAAACCTGGGTCCTAAAAGCTCCCATCAGTGGTTTGCACACAGGCAGAAATACCCACATACTGCTGCTCCCTGTGACCTAGCCACAGGGGCAAAATGGTGCCACTCTGGCAAGGGCAGAAACGCTTATGAAGAGCAACGTATTAAAGCTGGGCAGCAACAAGTGCAAAGGAGCAGCAGCTGGGTTGCTATCAGCAGTGTCACTGTCAGCCCAACTCCTGCTCCCAACCACTTCAAAATCTTTGCTAAGATAGAGCTACTGTTCATCAGACCTTCCTTTCACAGAAATAACACAGTTCTTAGCATCAACAGAAGGTATCAAGGCCTTGAGCTTCTTTCTAGCCTGCAAAAGCACACACACTTAGGAGCTTTAAAAACGGGGGGAAAAAAACAAAGCAAAAAAAACCCCAAACCCCAACGAACAAACCTTCAGATTTCAGAAACACACACACAAAGGCACATGGACAGTCACCTAACCTCCCTCCATTCAATTCAGTTACTGAAGATACTCTACACAGCTGCTGCTCTGCTTGGAGAACTCCAGCCTCTCCCTCATCAGTGCATCTTGTCTCCTATCTGGGCACAATCCCTGTGCTCCACATTCCTTACACACCAGCCAGAAAGTCTCTTGCAGCCTACCACTGCCCATCTTTACTGCAAGACGGCCACTTCCAGATCTTCAAGCAGGGCATGGTGGCAAAGGACACAAAGACATGTGGTAGCAGGGGTGAGTCCAAGAAGAGCACAGAGCAGCTTTGCCAATTGCATTTGGGAATACAAAGACTTTTGTCATGAAAAAATAACAAATAAAAATAGATCACATAGTACTTATCTTGGAGACTGGGAAAACCCAGTGATGGAGGGGTTGACTGTTGCAGATGTCAAAGAGGTCTCCCCCGCTTTCTCCTAGCCCTATGACACAAGGCTCATGGTTGCAGCTCTGCACTTTCAGCAAAGCTCCCAGGAATGGGGAGCTGCCCTGGAGGGACATCTGAAAATATCTGCTACAAACTCAAGAGGTCACAGAAATTCCAAAACCCTCCCATGGACCTTCCACACTCAGGCAGCTAGCAGCATATCTGGGAATCCATCTTCTTCCTCAACATTCAGCTCCAGGGGTGCATCCAGCTTCACTCCCCTTCTTGCATGTGCCCAGTGCCTGTCACAATGCACAGACCCCATGCGTGCAGCAGGCAGCACCCACTGCAACCCTGCATGGTACTGCCTAACAGTCACAAGCTAACGTGCCTTGGGTTAAACCTGGGCAGCTGGCAACAGCAACCAGCAGAGCTCATCTCTAGCACGGGCAGAGAGGTGCTGTGAAGTCTGTATTAAGCACCACACTGGGCCTTGTGAGCTCAGGTCATTGTCCCCCGTGGAAGTGACAGGCCCCCGAGTGGCGACAGCAACAGCAGCAGATGGAAGGAGGGTGGTTGGGAATTAGGATTTTCTTT
The DNA here is from genome assembly GCA_013399135.1 of Heliornis fulica. NCBI lineage: Eukaryota > Metazoa > Chordata > Aves > Gruiformes > Heliornithidae > Heliornis > Heliornis fulica. The sequence goes on from VXBZ01010660.1 coordinate 340,260, forward strand.
CTTAGACTAACCAGCTTCTTGGCTTCAAAAGCATCTCGCTCATCTCGAAGTTTCTTGTTCATCTCTCTGTTCCAAAGGAAGACAATAGAGGAGACATAATCAAGCATTTATCAGAAGTGAAGACCAACGTTTGAAAGCGGGGACAGAAAGGGAGCTTGGGACACAGATAAAGATGTTATTTATTGCCAGACATGTCGGGATTTCCATGTATCCCGGGTCAAGGCAGCGGGCTCTATCTACACAGTCCCCTTAGCCAGCAGGGAAGACTAGATTCCTCCTGTGGAGGGATTACTTGGTCAAATAACACAGCCTGTACTCTGCCAGAGCTGGCCAGGTTGCATAACTCTGACTGGACCCAGGAAAACAAGCAGCACCTGAGCCCTGCTTGAATACACTCAGCTTTCTGTGGGAGAAACGAGGACAGTGCTGAACCTCAGCCTCTTAGGGGCCCAAAAGCACAGGCTCTCCACCCAGCCCTGTTCTTACCTGAGGAGCTCCAGCTGCCGAAGGAGGCTTTGTTTCTCTTTCTGCATGTTCTTGGACACTCTGAACACATCTCTGGGCAAAGGAGATTTAAAAAGGCAAAATAAGTTACTGGGAGAGAAAATAAAAGATTCCTTTCTCAGGGACACTCATGGTATTCTCAAAGATAAGGGTCTGCCCTATGTTGGGAGGATTCAGAGGAAGCAGCACTGCCACATGAGGGCAGGCAACCCATTTTCCCCTTTCACACTCCATTTTCCTCAGCTGCTGGAGGTGGGAAAGATGCTCATTGTCATCTGGATCTGAAACACCTCAATGTTTCAGCCAAGTATGGTAAGAATGAGCCCAGAAACAGAAACAGGAGTGATTAGAAGATGGTTTGTAGGAACTTTATGGAGGTGATGGTGAAATGGAAAAATGCATGGAAAAGAAGCCTCCCTTAGGCTGAGGAACTGTACTTTCACATTGCTATAGCCAAATATCCATGAACATATTCCTTTCTCCCTAAAGGCACGCAGGAGGCAGCAGTATCACTCCCTGTTTAGGCCTTTAAGACCACTGGGATATTACTACTTCTCCTCAAGAAGAGGCAGGCGATCCTCTTATGAGACCACAGGTTCCAATTAGAGATCCCTATTCTTTAACTACTTCCCTCCTCTTACTCCTCCACCTGGGTCCCTGTCCTAACACTCCTCTTCCCTGCTCATCCCCACCTGTCCTTCTGCTCTTGCTCAAGCTGGGCCTCTTTCTGGAGCTTCTGTAACTGCCCCTTCACAGCCTCTAGCTCCCACTTGCTTTTCTCCAGCTCTTCCAGCAGGTTTTCATTCAGGTGTCGGAGCCTTTCATTCTGCACACGGGTCTCCAGCTGCTCCGAGTTCAAAGACTGTAGCTGATGTTCAAGCTGCAATGGGAGAGGAGGAGGAGGGGTTAAACAGAGAGGAAAGGGTCTGTGCTACTATTATACCTGTAAGAACAGGCTGAAAAAGCAGATGTAAATGATGAAGTGGAGGAGGTAAACACAACTCAGGTCTACAGGACCACCAGTTGCATCAAGAAGGTGAACTGGAAGCAACTATTTCTCCTCATGCCAGCACTGGGGAGCAAGCAATGCCATTAACCGGGCACAGCTGGGGAAGTGCTTCAGGCAGTGTAGGAAGCTTGCTGCTGTCAGACATCCCAGAAATCAGGAGTGCAAACAAGGGTCAAAGGAGGACTGGAAAAAAAATATGTGGAAACAGGGATGTATCTGTTGGGACTTATTAAGGGCAGTTCTTGAAGAGCATCCTCTAGTTTAGAGGCTTTCCGAGCATATGGCAGCTGAAAGGAGACTACATTGAGGTGCTGGGGTTATCTACACAACACCTAGAAACTCCAGTGACTGTATAGCCTGTATTACTGTTGGAGACAGGACCTCAGGCTAGAGATGTTGTGTGAATGCCTCCGGGGCACAGCTGCACTCTGGACAGCACAAGACCCCAGCACAACCAACAAGCCTGATTTAGGAAGTTTAGAGACTTCTGTTATGTACTCAACCAGACACGTGATACTTCACAAATGGCTGGTGTAATCTGTGAAAGAGTCAAAGAACAATCAAACCTGCTCCTCTCAGATGACAAAGGATCCTCCTCAAGAAGGATCATGCTGATTCTTCAGTATCTAGCCAGTCATACCAGCTAACCCGGGCCCTCTACTGAAGCTGGCGCTAAGCAGAAATCATGGATCAAGTATACAGCCCCAAAATAAAATGATACAATCCATGCTTGCCGCCAGAAGGGAACACCAGGAACCAGTTCTGACCATTGTGGTATGTGGCAAAGCCAGTCTTCACAGTGTTAGGGCTCGGTCCTATGTCAAACACAGCACCACAAGCTGTCAGCACAGGACAGGAGATCACATTTCCTAAACATCCCCAAACACTTTGAGAACAGACCTACGGTTAGCCCTTTAAATACCATGTCTGACAACTTCTTGCTTCACAGACAGAAAGTTAGGCAAGGCCAAGATGTGGTCTCACCACGGGGCAGGGACTCCTGTGGAAACCAGTTTATACCTTCAGCATGCCCTTCGTGAACCTTCAGATACACTCTCAAAGGGAAAATAAAGCTGTGCCACGAGATAAAGGGCTTTTTTCTTGCTCCCCTGCTCTCTGCCAGCACACACATACAACAGCCACGACCAGGAGAGCTGACAAGCACACGTCGCACCCAGGGTTGTCTGGAGACCTCCAGTCCTCTGGACATCTGGGAAAATTTCAGCACGACCACCCAGGCTAAGCGGTGGAGCACCTGCTGCGCACACCCAACGCATCGTTAAGTAAAGCCTTTGCGCAGGCTTTACGTTAGGAAGCATCTGCCCCTACCTAAGAAGTCTCTGACACACACAGCTCTCCCACTTACGGTGCCTGCACTTGGAAGCGGCACCGCGGAGCGGCACGATCACAATACTGGTCCTAGGCCACAAGAGGGACCTGATGCTCCACACTGCTTCGGACGAGCCTCAGAGTGCACAGCATCACAAACGACCATTTGAGCAGAGGCAAGTGTCCGCGCAGCCCAGTCCCCTGCCTGAACCCGCAGCAAGAGGAGATGCTACCTAGGAAGAGGGTGCCTGGACACCTAAGTACGGTCCGTTCACCTCACACACCCCCGGCATCTCTGGTCCCTGGAATAGCGACGTTAGAGGCCACATCCCTGCCTATTCCTCCTTTTAACATTGTAGACCTGTTGTATGATTGTCTGATCTGGTTTTGAAGAGCTGATACTGCCTGCCTTTTGTGGCAAAAAATCCAGCACCAATCTCAATGTAAAGCAGCATGTTGCTCGCAATCAAATTCATATGGGTCTGCCTGAGTCTCCCTCACCTCTGCTGCTGCAGAATTCAGCAAGTAACAGTTGTACGTGGGCCTTAACTGCCTTCCTGAGTCCATAAAGCTCACTTACATTTTCCCTCAGTCTCCTCCTCTCCAAAAATCAAATCTAAGTTTTCCTAGTTCCTTTTCCTAAAGCAGATGCTCCATTTCCTTAATCATATTAGCTCTCTGTACCTTCACACTCATAAAGAACAAAGTAGAGTTGGAGGAGAGCAGAACTGCACACACCAGTAGAGGCACATCAAGGGTGTGGGACAGCAGGAAAATTACATCCTCTATCTTATTCTCAATATTCTTTGTGATAGCACCCAAGTTTTGCTGGCTTTTTCAGCCGCTACGTAGCAAGCTGATGATTGCAGAGATGATTTCACATCACTTCTAGGTATCCAAGTTGGATAGCCCCAGTCACCAGCATCTTGCAGGTAAATCCCATGACTTGTTTCTGTAAGGATAATGTTTCAGTTTTTCAGATGGAAGGAAAAAGGACATCCGTAACGATCTGTCCTGTACAAATGGCCATGCCGAGGACAGCCAGCTAAAGGAAAGTTTCTGCTTTGATCTTTTCTGTGACTGATTAATCAGTACGTCATTATGTGTTGAAATGCAAATATACAGTATGCTCTATGCATCACAGAACTGTGCAGTCTGCGTTATTTTGGAGCACACAGAAAAACAAACTAGAGAAATCTGACTCTTCTAGGTCCACACAGCTTTCTTACACACCACAAAAGGCTCCAAACTCACAACTTACAAATTGTTACACTGTCTTCATTGCCAAATAGTTATTGTACAACATATAAGAAAAATTGTGCCAAGAGAAAACAAACCAGAAAACAACGCAGACAAAGCATTCACAGGAAGACATTACAGTTGGAGGCAAACCAATGTCTTGACAAACCACTTCAACACCTTCAGAGACAGGAGAGAATTAGACAAGCTAGTATCAGGTCAGCTAATACCAACCCTCAGCTGATAAAAACCACTCTCAGTCAGAAAAAACCTTAGCAGAAAGACAGTAGAAGGGGACAGTTTCTTTAGAAAGGATTTGGGTCCTGTTACCTTCTTCTGGCGGTAGAGGATTTTCTCGAGCTCCTGCTCTTTGCTGCGCAGTTCCTTCTGAAGCAGGTTACTCCTGTCATGCCTCAGTGCTTCCTGCAGAGGTAAAGACACACAGCTGTGCACATACAACACCCAGCATGGCAAGAACTGCTCCTTGGCCAGGTAAGTCAGAAAGTTTTACTTCAGCCAAGAGAAACGAGGTACCTGGCAGATCAGCCTCTCCCTTTCTGCTTTGATCTGTTGCTCCATTTCTTCATAGAGGCATTTGACTTCTCGGTCGTGGTCTGTCTCCTTCCTACAAAAGGGTGCACATCAGCCAGGAGAGAGAAAGAGAATATAGAAAGAAATCAGGAAAGGAGGGTGGAAACAATTTCCACTAACAACTGTGTGTCAGGAGTGGGATTTTAATCATACCAAATTCCATGGGTGAGTACTAATGCGAAACAACCCCATGGGGATCAGCTCAAAAGTAATTCCATTACAGCAGGAAAAAATCCCTACATCCCATAACCTAGTCTCTGCTTGCATTTGAGGCAGCATCCAAGTATCACCTGGTCCCTGACAGCAAACAGTCACGACATCCTCCTTACCGCTTCAATGCCTGTTCCATAGACTCCTTCTCATGATTCACCTCCCTTACGTATGATGAAACACGCAACAGAAACTCTTCGAAACTGGACAAGAGCTCTGGACGCTCCTTTCGTAGTCGAGCCCAGAGCTCCTGAATCTCATGTGGGCTAGAGCAAGCATACAACAGAGAAGAAAAGCAAGTAAGGTTTTGTGCCATCTTATGGACTGTTACTCCAATTCCAACATGCACTCGGGACAGATAAACTGCCCTTTTCCTGTGATGACCTCATTACACCATCATATGGACAGAGACAAAGCACGTGCGTGGAGAAAGATCTACCTCGTGGTTTAAATAAAGAAAATTACCTGAAAGAGGAAAAGTCATCAAGGTAGCAGACCTCGAATGGTTACTTTTTCAGATATTAGCAATAACACATTTGGCGTCTAAACCGAGACTCACAGAGATAAACATTCAATGAATTTGCTGTGAGCTGTGGTCAAGCAGCAGACTGTTACAGCCTAAGGATTTTAGTGTACATTACACAGGCACTGTTCTTACACCAGGACTGTCCTGTTACTTATTTATTTTACAGGTTTGGAAACTGTAAGGTTCAGTAGGCACAAAGAAAAGAAGCAAATTTGCTCAGGTGTCACATCGTGAGGAAGCCCTGGAAACCCAAAGTCTTCCTTTTTATGAACCTGCAATAAAGATTCCATTGTTCTGGCATTTAATTCATTACAACTTGATTACAGAAATTATAAACTTACCCTTTCCTTATAAGCCTGAACACATCACTTTATGCCTTGTTTTGGGGAAGAGCTTTTTGTTTTGTTTTGTTTTTAAAATCCATGAAAGTACTTTGAAGGAACTGCTTTGAAATGTAGAGAATTCCTATATATGTAAACATATTCAAATAGATTTTTTTTTCTTTCTATATGTGTTTGTCTTCCTTAATATTCTTTGTGGGGAATAAAAGCACAACAAAAACAAACCAACAAAAAGCTCTCGATTCCTCCTGCCACCATTGCACAACAGCCTCCTTTTTCTGTCCTAAGTCGAAAAGGTTCTATCAAAAACAATGAAGATAGTTCAGATTCCCGCTCTGACCCAAATTAGCTTCTGTTTTATATTACTTCTTTACAAACTGGCTTGGCACAAAGGCATAGCTAAACTCACTGCATAAAACTACAAGTGGTAAAACAGAGGATAATTCCACTTTAAGACTTGATAGTTCTCAAAGCAGAGGTATAAACAGCAGAGGCTCCTTTCCAGAACAGTAATACCGCCTTGGACAGTGTCATTGCATTATTTGAGGCATAGCAGCTTTCCACATTTTTTCAGGACGTTTAAGTTGTTTATTGTTAATAGAAACATTCAGGTGCTTCATATCACAACGTAACACCAGAGAAAAAAAATAATTAAAAAATGTTGTTTATGACAGACAGCTCTGAATGCAGCAAACTCCTTCACTCTCAGCTTCTGCCTCCAGTCCCAACCGTATCCTGCCCCTACCTGGGATGGTCTCTGTAAACTGTCAGCACCATTGGGCTACGATGCCTGAAGAAAACCCCAAACCCTGCCACAGATGCCGCTGAGCACCCCAGCCACAGCTGATGTGCATCACTAAGATCCAGTTATGCATAATGCTTCACTTGGGAAGGCTGGATGACACAGGGACCAGCAGACTCTACTGAGTACACATGCAAGGGCCCTAACATAAAATTTCAAGGCTCAGGTGAGCATCCTTTGCCCGGTTTAGCCTTTCACACTCTTCAAGATCACCCCAGTACCAAACAGACCCTTGAGCACAGATCTTTTACAGAGACTCTTGGAACCAAGATTGTCTGAACATACGTGAGCAGTCATCCACTGTTTTGGAACAGACAGCTCACTTCATCCTCCTCACCTCATCTAACCCTCACATGCTGCTTTTCTTCTTTTTCTGCATGCAGATGGGCTTCCACGCCGCCAACTGCTACATTTTACAGCTGTGATATGAACTGTAGTTTGGGAAGCTGCTTGCGAACAACACTGCACTAAAAGTAACTGTAAGCTGATGAGAAAACCCAGACTTCACTGCATTTGTTACCCCAGTGTATGAAAACCCAGGACAGCGGTACAGAAGGCTGAAGCAGTGCTTTGAAGAGCAAGCAGCTCAGTTCACCTCTTTGGCCTTTGCAGGTACTTTGAAGTTTTGGTACTGCAAGATCAAACAGGATAGGAGTAATGCCATGCAACTACCCTACTTACTCTTCAAACACGTGGGCTGCTCCGAGCTGCTCCATCATGGCACAGAATCGTTTCTCCTCTTCATCTTCTGCCGTGTCCAAGTCATCTGACCAGCCTGACTCAAAGGTCTCCTCATGTCTAGAGTGATTCATTCTCCCAGCCCCTTGACACAATTCAATACCTATTAACTTCCCTGGTGAAGGAGGAGACAAATAAACTCAAATTGGATGTCATTTTATAATCTGCTATTTAAATGGCAGCTTGACAGAGGTCCACGAGAAGCTGCCTGCACACTGCTGGCGTAGAATATAGCTCCTGGTCAGTAAAGAGCCTCTGTTCTGATGCTCTGAGTGATATCAGCATCCAGTCTGCTATGCTGGAACTCAAGCTGGCTCTCAGCACAACAACAGGCTGTTAGGGCTCTGCTCACATCTGTGCGGAGATGATCTACCACCTACGGCCTTGGATTTTCAGCATGTGTCATTAGGTCTCTTCGCTCCCATGGAACAGCGCTGGGGTTTCAGTTGCCAGCAATCCCAGAAGCTCCTCCTGGGACTGCAAGCCAGGCTCTGGATAGCACTGTGCCTCAGTTCCCCAGCTAAAGGGAAGTGAGGTGGTGATTATTACACCTCCCTTCTCATGTACGACATCCGATTCATGTGCTACGGGACAAGGACCACCTCTTGCTGGGATTGCATAGGGTGTCTAAACAAAGTGAACTTGCTCTCCAAACAACCCCTCCTGTCCCATCCCACGAGGGGCTGGCTTCCAGCTATCTGGATCCTGTTTCATGCTGAGACACTAACGCCATGAGAACTTCATGCTATGCATGGCATGTAACAAACACTGGTGTTGGGAACAAATTCTTCTCAAAGAAACAAATCAAGAAATCCTATCCAAAACACAGGCCCCAACCTGTACACAGAGATCAGACCTCCATTAGCATTTGTTCTTCCTTTCCAAACAGTATCTGCTTGGTTCAAAAGGCAGAGATGACAGCCCAGCTACAGAGCCAGGAGCCAAGGATGTACAGAGCATGGATGAGACATGAAGCTGCTCTAAGGGGAAAAATATCCACTGCTCGTGTACTTCAAGTCACTTGACCACTTCCTGGCTCTCTATGTCCAGAACCTAGCCACTTCTCTCCTGCTTTTAAGATGTGCTGTAAAAAATTTTTGCAGTGTGGGAATACAGGCCCTACTTAACTGAAAGCCTGAGGCTTTGACAGTTAGTCAATGAGAATACTGTGGTCCTCTCCCACTTTACACCTCTTGCACTGTTTGTGCTGCTGGATGATGACTCTGGTATAGGATTAACATTCCCCTGGGATCCGGAAAGGCAACAGCAAGAGGAAAACAAAAGCTCCTTTGCCAGTGTGCTAGCCAACTAATGGGAGCCCTACTAATAGCCTTGAACAGCACCACAAGCACCAGCTGGAGATGGTTGCCAAGAGGCGTATTTCTGTCCCCCCATCCAACGATGGCACTTACACAGACGAACAAACGTGGATCACGTGGACAGATAGAGGCTGCAGTATGTACCACCTCCAGCAGGAGATGTTCACGAGCTGGCTCCACCAGGTAGGCAGGCAACAATTGTGGAAGTCAACATGCAGGGGGACAGCAGAATCGCACACAGGCCTTCTCCATGGATACTCATACACTCATGAGTCATTGTCCTGCATAACCAGCACAGCTCCAGCAGCACCACTACACTTTCTTTCTTGCCAACATAAAGCACCATGTCATAGGTGGGCTTTCTCGTTCTTCTGCCTCTGTGCAGTCCTGCCCTGGCTTCAGCTGAGAGTTAATTTTCTACATAGTAGCTAGCATGGGGCTGTGTTTGGTATTTTTGCTGAAAGCAGTGTTGATAATAGAGATGTTTTTGTTATCGTTGAGCAGTGCTGACACACAGCCAAGGCCTTTCTGCTTCTCCCACCGCCCTAATAGCAGGATGGCTGGGGGTGCACAAGACATTGGCAGGGCACACAGAGGGGACAGATGACCCAAACTGACCAAAAGGATATTTCACACCCTATGACACCATGCTCAGCTTATAAGGGACTTGAGGGGATAAGAAAGAAGGGGGTGGCAGCATTTGGAGTGGTGGTGTTTGTCTTCACAAGTGCTACACATGATGGAGAAGAAAAGCTTTCCTGGAGATGGCTGAACACCTGCCTGCTCATGGTAAGTGGGGAATTAATTCCTTGTTTAGCTTTGCTAGAGCACACAGCTTTTACTACACCTGTTAAACTGTTTTTATCTCAACCCATGAGTTTTCTTGCTTTTATTTTTTTAATTCTGCCCCATATCCCACTGTGGAGGAGTGAGCAAGCAGCTGCATGGTGCTTAGCTGCCAGCTGGAGTAAAACCACAATAAGTCCTTACCTAGTCCCATGCTAAACTCCACAGGTGTCAGGTATCCATTATTGTTCTGTTCCAAACTGTCAAAAACTGTCTCCAGCTGTTCAGGGGTTAGAGGGAGTTCACTCTGGAGCCGCTGCAGGCAGAACAACAAACAAAATTAAGACACGACTCTAATCTTCCCTATGACGAGCTCCTGTCCCTGCCATCCTCAGCTCTGGCCCACAGCAATGTGCCCATTTGGCACATCCCGACCAGCACTCTGCGACAGCCTGATGCCACGGCCAAGTGATGATGAGGAATCCAGGCCTCTTCTCCTTCCCAGTTCAGAACTGCTGCCTCCAGCTCACTGCCTGCCTCCTTACAGCCCTGCCTAAAGGCAGCTGACCCCAGGGCACTGCCAGCCGCCTGTGACCACTGCTGCTCTGAGAGAAGTCCCCATGGGCACACCAGGTACCAGCTCCATCTCTTTAGTCAGAGAGGGAGGGCAGACTTGTGGGTGTCCAGACTCAGTTCCCAGCTCTTACAGGAAGTCTTGCAGATCATAAATATTCAGTCCATAACAGAGAGTTTGCTTTCTCCTGTCATCTTCTGCCTTTGGGGACTGTGCCACTATTCCTACAACACTGATGATTCATAAGCTAAGAGACTGCCCTTCATAATATGTGTGTAGAGCACCTAATTCGAAGGGGCACCAAAAGCAGCTTCCAAATAACAAGAGGTGTAGACTAAAACCTCACTACTCTGTTAAACACACAACTTTAGATAAAATCTTAAGAAATATTTATTTCCATAACTGAACAAAATTAAGCATCACACAATGCAAAACATAGCAAATCAATAATTAAACCAGCATGGACCTGCTAAGTGTTAGTTATAGGTGAAGGGAAAGATGAGAAGAGAAACAATCCCCATGTAACCTTCCTGATAAACCGTTAAAGCAAAATTCACAAAGACCTGTAGAGATTATTCTAACAAAAGCAGTTTTTAACAGACAGCAGGAAAACACCAGCAAAGTTACAGATCAGGCCTAAAGGGAGTTCTTGAGATCATGCTTTAGCAATGACTGAAAAACAATTATACACCTCTTTTGCTAAGAGGTTTGTGATTTTGTTGTTGTTGTTGTTGTTGACTGTGGTTGTTTTTTGGGGGGGTTGTTTTAATTTGGGAGTATATGGGGTTTGTTGTTGTTGCTGTGTTTGTTTAATTAAACCAAAGCCTTTCCCTCCCTACCACCAGATTTCCCATTCACCACATGCTTAATGTTTGCAGAAACTGTTCCAATTTTTAAATTATATTGTGTATTCCTTAAAAATTTGGAATTGCAGTCCTGCTGGTGCCAGGAATTCCCGGGAGGTTCAAAGCCCTCCTAGGATCTTTGGCTTCTAGCAGCTGCAAGTGGCAGAGCTTGGCTCCCAGAAATCTGAAGAACAGAGCCCACATGCACACCCACACTTTGGAAAAGTAAAGATGTACCATTCTCCTCTCTTCTGCCACCCATGACTTTACAGTTCTCAGGAAAGGGGAAGGATTTTTTTCCCTCACCTGCATGTCCACCTTGGTGATAAAGCCCTTCTTGTCCTTGTCACACAGCTGGAAGAGCTCCCTTGCCTTCTCAAGCATCTCTACCTGCACGTCTTCCAATTCACTTATTTGGCTGGAAGAAGCAGCATCAGGAGCCACGCCATTCTCCTCATCTCCTTCCTTTTCTCCTTTCCAGTGGACATATCCCAAGAGCACTCCCCTCTGGTTTTCCATCTTTTCAAAGTCTCTACCCTCAGGGCAAGGGCAAAGAGAAGAGCTGCAGGGCAGGAAAAAGAGAAATCCCAGTCAACCATGACCCTCCTCTTCCATCCCACCTATTACATGTCTAGTTACACGTTTGTTGGTTTGAAAGAACAACAGTCAGTGTATGTTACCAAGGTGGAGGAGGGGGAATAGTGTGCAGAGAGCTTGTGTCAGGGGTACATACCATACATAGCTACGCACTGTATGCAACACGGGCACAATCAAACCTACCACACAGCCATAACCTTCCATGCTGTGATGGGCTCCATAACCTGTGCTGAGCAATAATGTTCTTCACCATCTCTCTGCCTCTGGCTTAGTGAGTAGAGTTCTTTGCTCACAAAAACAAGGTGCCAGGGAAGGTCTCAGCAAAGACAAGAGGGCAAGGAGGGAATATTAAAGTGTGCAGGTAAATCTTCATGGGAGCACAATGAGAGTCCCATGTTAGCCCAGGCAGGGGGCTCAAACACCACAAACAGGGCCAGTTCCCAGCTCTTGCACAGTCCCTCAATGTCTAACCAGGATGCTTCTCTCTGGTCTCCATTCCACGTGCTTTTCATCCTCCTGTTTTTTGCACCACCTTTGAACACCAAACCTGCAGCACAACTGCAAGACAGCCAGGGCAGGACAAAGGCAAAGAGAAGGAAGATTTGTCCAGGTGACAGAGGGAAGAAAAGAAGGTGTGTATCTCCCAGCCCTCTGACTGACCTCTGACATTTCCTTGTTAACACTGCCCAAATAGTAACTCTGTCTCCTTTCACATTATTGCAGCACAAAGGTCAGACAATTCCTACACTATGAAAAATTTCATAAGATGGGCACTCCTGCCCTCCTTGCCTCCCAGCCTCTGTTCTCAGAGCTCATAAGCTGCCAAATAGAATTTTAATCTGAAACGTTCACCTTTATAGGAAGGAAACCACACAACTATGGAGACGTTTCAGAGGCCAAAGAAAATAACTCCCATTACTTACCAGCACCTAGAACAAAAAGGCCTGGGATGAGAGCACCCCTCTAAGCACAGCACTGTGATTGTCAAGATGGTGTACAGGCATTCCCACCCCAACCCACCCTCTGACTTACTGATGACACGTAACGCTCTTAAGCTTTTCTTCAGCAACTCCACCGTGGGTTTTTAAGCCTTGTTGCACTGATTGCTTTAGACTTCTCCTTCTGCAGGCTTGCGTTCTGCATTGCAGGGCAGAAGTGAGCTGTGCAAGCAGGCTGAGAGCAGATTTAAACAATACTAGACAAAGAGGGCTTGAGGGTTGGTTGGTTTTTTGGTTTGTGTTTTTTTTTTTAATCTCCAAGAAATTAAAAGCCACATATAGATGCTGTGATAACAAACAAGTTAATTCTGTTTGCACTCTTAATACAATGGGAGGATAAAGAGCATGATGGCCAGGAAGAATGTCACATGGGAGAACTGTATGCAGCTGACACAAAAGGAGAAGGCGATTACGCGCCATGCTATTTGACTCCATTTGTTACTGCTGGTTCAGGAGCCAGAGGGTGGTTCTGCTTCAAAGAACAAGCAGAACGCTTCACTCCCCCTTTCCAATCAGTGTTTTTTCAGGGCATCTCCATTTAGTGTCACTTGAGAAGATAGTGACTTGAAGCTCCACTGAAAACTACCTAAAAATGGTGTTAATGTGTTTCTAGTCAAGTAGACCTCCCTGGCAGAACACAGAGCTGGCCACAAGGTTTGGGGAATGCTGTGAAGGGAAGGAGGGAAGAAAGCATGAAAAATAGAAGGTGGAGGGTGTCTTTCAGAAACAATCACTCCTTCCCAGCTTTTCTTTGTGTTATGGAGGCAATGCGCTAAAATTTGGAGCCCAAAGCTTGTTTCTATCCGTTACTTGGAGAGTCAGCTTGCTTCTGATGGCAAGTCTCTATGCGTTAGCAGTAAAGAGGTCAGAAAGCACTCTGGCTTACTTTTCACATTCAAGTAAAAGTTGCAAAGGTGGCCTTGAAAGGGAAAATAGTATTTTTTTTAAAAATAACATACAAAACAGCCACATAAATAGCTTATCCTGCATAGATCTTCCAGGTGATTACAGCGAGGAACCACACGGCCACACTGATGAATGGTAACTATTAGCTGATATTGGCCATCTTGTACCTTGCTGAAGCTTTTTGCTAGACCCTTTTCTTCCACAAAGGCACAGTCTCAGCACCAGCGGCACCCCGTACCAGACGGTGAGAGCAAGCAGCAGCGGAGGCTAAATGGGATTTCAAAGCAAGAGCCACAACAGCATAACAGAAAACAAAGTGCAAATAAACACATTTTCTCAAACATTCCTCTTGCTGCCTAAGAGACACTGAGGTTCCCAGAAATAAAGATGATCTTTCTTGCTAGCAGCTTCATAGTCTCTATTTCAGCCAGAACAACCCACACAGACGACGTCTCCCCAGCTCTGCTGCAGCAAACAAAAGGTTATATGAGGATGTTCTGTTCTCTCTTGGAGACATATCTGCAAGCTGATATTGGATCCATTATATCACTACCTCTAGCATCTCCTCATTTCATCTAGAATCCAGCTGTACTGTAGCTCCCAAGCACTGGCTGAGCTAAAAGCCTCTTAATTAGAAGAGCTGTAAGCCTGACACAGACAAGAGTCTGAAATAATTTCACTCTGATGTAAAAGACCAAGACCATTAATTCCACGTTCAGAGTGCATGGTCTCTTGTTCAATCTGCTTCAAGTCGCTTCAAGCCAGATGCAGCTCCATCAATGGTGAGAAAGCACTCGCAAAGGAACAAAGAGGCAAGGAAGAGAGAGCCCCAATAAGCAAAATACACTACAGCTCTGATGGAATTCTCTCCAAGCCTTTGACTGAGAAGTTCTTCATTTCCATCCCGGCTTGTGTGGGCACTCCACGTTATAAACATGGAGGAGGCACAAAGCAGATCTCAGTCTAACAAGTGCTGCCATATCTTCTTCAGTTACAGATGAGCACTTCAGACTAGTGGGAAAGCAACTTCATCAGCAAGATGCAGGGAATCACAGAAGGACAGCTTTGGAAAAGGCTGAGGTCACTACAGTACTAAAAGTTGGGACTGGTACCTAAAAGTGAAGCTAGCAGATTTCAGAAAGATCAGCTTAGGAAGAGCAAGGAGAGAAGACAGAGAAGACAGGTATGAACGTCTAATGCTTTTGGTCAGGCAGACCTGCCAGGTTCCCCCAGTGAGATGTAGCCAACCACCTCCAGTGACAAAGCCAGGGAACATAACCTTCCTGACAGGATTAAGTTTTCCAGGTCTCTTCTGCCAGGGCAAGGTAGTCAGCATCTGTTAAGAACCGATCTCCATGCTTAGCCTCAGGACAATCTCTGTATCTTGCGCTGTTGATTTCCATATCATGAGAATATCCTCAAGGGATCATGGCAGAATTAATCTAGCCAAGCATCTAGTTCTCAACAGTGGCCATGAATGGGTGGTGAGGGAAGAGTACAGCAGGGGAAGCACAGAGGCGGCTTCCCTGAAGAGATCTGCCAGCCTCCAGCCAGTCAGCCTGGTGTAGTTCCTGAGTCACATCATTCCTCCCTTGTCTTCCAAGATACCTGTGGAGCCTCCCTTTGAATCCATATGAAAAGTCACCACCGTTCCCATGAACATGGTGACAGAAGCAGGGTGCCTGCTGAAATTAGTGTGTGCTGACAAAATTTCACAGGACTAGCCAGTTTTCTGGGTACACAGCTTGACCAGCACCCACTCCTCAGAGACAGAGTCCCAGCAATAGCTCAGACAAGTGCTTCCTGACACCTTCACATCTGGGAACTGTGGCAGGGACCAAAAGCTGGGCCTGGGACATCTACCAGGAAGATGAAGGTGCCAGAGTCACAGGGGGCACCAATGGGCTCCAATCGCCCCGCACTGCCTTGGTGTGTAATGATCTTTGCAGCATTCTCTTCACACACTGAGGGGTTTGGCTGCCTGTGCTCAAGGTCAGCTCTGATAACACACAGTTCAGATTTGGGCAGCATCCAATACCTGAACAACCTGATACAGAGCTCGAGAGAAAGCTAGTCTTCAGGACCTGTGGATTACACCAGATACCTCCTGACACTGTGTGTGCTGGGGCCCAGCAAGCAAAACTTCACCAGCTCCTGTAAGGCAACTTTCCCAGAGCCTGGAAAGCAAACACAGATCTTCTCAGACATGGCACAGAACAGGAAATTCAACTCCCAGTTGCATTTCTACACAGCAGTTATTCAGGCCAGTCTCACACGTGTATTTTAACTACCTGAGGTATAAACTGAAGTTTGTCCTGTGCAGAGCTATGCCAAAACATCAGCTGGATCCCGTGGGTACTGAATTCTTTGGGGAAATCACAAGAGCTGAATTTTAATCCTGACTCAGCTTGCCACATGGCCCTGGGTAAGTCACATCACCTGCCTGCACTTACAGACTGTCAGCTCCTCCAATTTGATTCTGATGCTTGTGACAGCTGGCATTTTATTTTAAGACTCAGTTCCTGGAGACTGATAATTACATGTGAAACTTGAGCATCGAAATAGTTTCAGAGCCTCAAAGCTGAAGAATGGAAAACTTGAACACAGAACTTAAACAGGAGAACAGACCGAAGGTGCTGTTCCTGGAGAAGGGAAGTGCTGCTTTCAAGGTGCTGTTACATCAGCGTACAGCACGGTTATTGTCTCAGGAAGCTGCTTCTTGTGGCAGCAAGCAGTGCTAATGAGGTAAAGAAGAGTCACCGCTCAAACGCCATCAGCAGCCAAGCCCTTATCTGGGTGACCGTGACCACTGTGTGCACATGACCACTTTGGTTGTGGGCTTTTTAATTTAATTTCACCCCTCCCCCAAATCCAGCCTGATCACAAGGAGAAAAGGCAAGTGGGGAGCAGAGCCAACGTTTCCACCGCTGGTCCTCGGATGACCCCAGTAGCCGCAGAGTGCTGTACACGCGCCGAGTGCGCAGCACTCCCAGCAGCCCAGCCCCAGACAATGAATCCATAGTTAACCAAGGAGGGAAAACTAAGCACAACGGGCTAAGCGGCTTACCTGGGGTTACAGAGCAGCTCCGGTGTTTGCCTCCTGTGGAAGTATAAGGGAAAGCAGGTTTTTACTTTCCTGTACCACTGAATTTCTGTGACGTGGTGGTAGAAGGAATAATAAAGAATCGCTGTAGGTACAAACATAGTAGGCGTCCAAGGCGTATCACAAATGCCAGTGCTCAGATACTTACTGGGAAGTTTCCCAAAAGACATCCTCTTGTATCTCTAAGACAATATTATTATAAACAACAAAAACACCCCCATACTAAAGCTAAATATTTAAGCCATTTATTTAAACAGATTAGAAGAACACACACCCTTTCCTTTCTACTCCTGCTACAGGGGAAAAAAAAAAGTGGGGAGAAAAGAAAAAAGACAAGTTAGAGGTAAGGAATTCACCTTCTGTTTAGTTGTGCATTGATCATGCTCTTGACACTGAATGAGGCAGCTTTGATCTCATGCACAAGAGGATACTACACAAAGAGAAGGAAATGAAGGGCTGGGGTAAGGAGTGGGGTGTCTCTGCAGAGGCAACCTGTTGATTCAGCAGTTTACAAACACAGCAGAAGCACGCCAGAAGCGTGCAGGGATGTGTCATGCTCATGGAATGGGAACATCACTCGGGAGCAGCTGAGTAACAAGTACATATTAAAAGAAAAGGGCAATAAAAGACTCACAGGTCCTTATACCATTTTATATCTAACATATGCCACTTGTTCTGTTTGTTCTACTGTCCTTTTTCTCCCAATGCTTTGAAAGCCAGTAACTACTAAAAAAAAAGCCAAAATGTTCCTTGTAGGACAGTCACATCTACATAGCGTAGGTTAATACACATATTTACAATATTATCTTAGTTTCGGGCAAAAAGAACATATTCTAAACACACTGACAAAATTCCAGCCACACAAACCTGACCAGGTGAAGGTAGAGCAGGGAATAACACTGACCCCTGGGGCAAACTGGCCTTCACACATCCTCAATTTCTAAAAGCTGCTCAACAGGAGCTGGGCATCCGTTTGGTGGGAGTTGTTTTAACAGGCTCTGCCTTGGTGCCTGAAAAGGCTTGGAGGAGAGCAGAAAGAAAAATACTTTCTTGGCGTACTTGGTAAAAATTAATTTTGCTCTTTCCCTTCTCTAAGAAATTTGTTTCCATTGTTTGGAATTTGTTTGGGTGGTTGTTGGGTTCTCCCTTCCCAAAGGGAATGGCAGGGAAAAAAGAAAATCGCTGAAAAATTAGGATAACATCAATTGTTTTGTAAGGTTAATTTTTTTCCTTAAAATAAACGCTAAGAAAACCCATACACACCCCGGGCAGAGCACCTGAAATCAGGTGTAATATCTAGAGCTACACTTCTCTCTCTCTTTTAATTGCATGTACTTGATCGTATCCCTTTAAGGAAACAGGAACAAATCCAGGAACCTTTGTGTTATTTATTCAGCAGGAGATTAGTCCAGCTTGATAGCTCTGAGCTAATGTGGCAGTATCGGTGGATGACTTCATCATGGGATACGCCAGACAATACAGAGGTATATCCCAGGAACAGAGAAAGCTTCAAGTGGCTCCATCACTTCGAAGAGCATCTTTATAAAGGTGGTCTGCGGTAATTCAGTTTTCCTCACCAAAGTTCACCAGGGGAACACTTCTTTGTGACTTACCTCACCAACTTCTTGATCTTTGAAAAAAAAACAAAACAAAACAAAACAAACAACCCCAAACCATGCCATGGAGAAACTTATTTGATGCAGACTGTGCTCCTATTTGCAAGCAACTCCAGACTGGTAATGGCTCTCTCTTTTTATTTCAAGAGGTGAACAAATAAACGTCTTAAAAACTGCAGTTTTTAAGACCTTTTTTTCAGTGATGCTTCTCAACAACACAACAGAAAGCACCAACACACCCCGAGAACAATCAACGTGGTAAGTCTTCAACACAGGCAGGTAACCCTAACATACCAAAGCAACATCCTTTCCCCCAGAAATCCTCCATCCCACTCTCAGGCTATTCCCCAGCTACGCCCATCACAAGCCAGTGACACTCCACAACACTCTCACGCTGGCACAGCGTCGGCACTGCAAACACTGAAGGGCATGTGTTTGCGCTGGAACCACTCCCACTAATTGGGGTTTTGGCTTTGCTGGGTTGTTTTGCTTGGGGAGTGGAGAGAAAACGCATCAGTTTTTCCTCTAACAATACTCCAGCCAAGAGTCAACTCTCAGCAATTAAAAGCAAAATCCAAACCACATTTTTTTCCATAAACAGCTAACGGTCTTGGATCTGTCAATATAACTAAACCACAGCTGAGTTTTTCAGAAAATAAAGATCACACCTGCAGTAAGACATGAGAAATAGCAACAGCTAGTTTAAAAACAACTCAGTTTTGCAAATTCCTTTGTTTTATAAAAGCTTACAGCTTTCCTGAAACTTAAAAAAAAAGAGATAGAACAGAACACTGCAACTTCTCACACAATCCAACATACAGATCCATCTTATATGACATGAAAAAAATAGACTTATTGTACCCTTTGCTTTCAAGAAGAATACACTGTATTTCCACAGACTGGAAATCATGCTGCACATCCACAAGGACATGGTTAGCCAGCAGTAAGTAAATAAGTAAATATCATTCACTTAGTCAAGTAGAAGAGGCTCTGAGCAGTATCAAGTTCCCCACTGATGCCACTGCTGTTAATGTTCTACCATAAGCATGCAGCTGTTCAAGGACAGAGGGAATCAGCTTGAGAAAATAATTGAGAATGACAGGGTATTTTAGTAGTGATAATACAGCCATTATTCATGTCAGCTGAACACTGCCAATGGTCTTGTGAGGTTGAAGGCAGGTGCTGCTTTGAGTTCAGCAATCGGTAGGTACATTACACCTGAATACCACCAAGCACACAGGCTGCAAGGTGCTCTGCTCTGGTGGAGATACCTACTGGCAAGGGCAGGTAGGCAGGAGGCAAACAAACTTTCTTGGCCAGCCCAGATGTAGGAAAAGGAGGAGAGAAGACAAGAAGACTTGGCACTTGACATGAGACATGCTGGATCACTTCTGATTCAACGGGTGGTGCAGGAGCTGGGAACACCCCATAAGGAAGACAAGCTCATGATCTAAGCTGACATTCAAAGCTCTTCAAATAGTCCTTACAGGAAATTACATAAATCCAGGACAGTTCCTCAGTTTAATTGAAGATCGCTGGCAATTTCCTCCTGCCTCACCAACCCCTTTAGCAAAGGGAACACTTGTGTGCAGATAGGTTGTACCGGAGACAACCATCAGAAGTCAGCACAGTTCTGCTGGGCTCGCGCCACTGGTTATTGAACAGCTCAGATGTCATCCAGGAACACTTGACACGTGACGAGCAACACCTTGGCTGCTAGAGCTCAGCAAGGACATGTCAGCAGAAACGCTGCTGAGGAGACTCCTTTCACAGCCTGAGAGCAGCAGAGCCACCAGTACAGAAAGCTCTCCCCTTGTTCTCAGGAACGCGACTACCTTTGGAGTCCTGCAGAGAAAGTCTGTGCTGAAAGGAGGCATCCCTCAGTCCTGTGCTGGAGGAGAGCTAGACACACTCTGACAGTGTCCTTGAAGAATTTCAGGGACAAAATTATATTTTTCAACAAATGGCTGTTTCTGCACATGTGGATAAAAAGTTCCAATGGATACACAAAGCTTCAAATACAAAAAAAATGGGTTTTCTTGGAGTTACCCACATAACCTATTCCTGAATTACCAAAATAGGGAAGAACTGTCCCCAGTCACTGTCTTTAGAAAAGAATGCAGGACCCTCAGAGAAAACCGGGTGCAGGCAGTTGCACATCAAATCAGAGGAAGCACTTCTCTGCAGTCATTAAAGCGCAGGACTCGCTGACTTGGAATGCTGAGGTTGTCACAGGCATTCATGGGCCGCAGAAGCACCTGTTTTTTTCTTCCCCACAGGTCCATAAAGGACTATTACACAAAACATCTGTTATTGTGAAAGTTTTCTGAGCCACAAACAGCCAGAAGAGTCTACTAGGAAAGTATCATTACAGATTTATGCTGAGAACATGAGGGTATCTGACATTAGCTGCTGTTGGAGATACAGCGCTAGCTCAGCCTGGCTGTTCCTCAGCATGAAGGATGCTGCTTTCTCATCAGCTGTCTCATCTTCTGCCAAAAGGACCTCAGTATTTGTTGCATTTTCACCAAGGACCATCCTATGAACTGAACTTGGTGCTCCAACAGCCAAAGGTCAGGCTTCTTCCCAAAACTATCACTGCCATCAGACCTATAGCTTGAGTGCTAACCTCAACTCACACTTCCCATTGAGCCCTCTGATTCTAACTGTGTAACACCAAAAAAAAGAGTTTTCCTTTCCAACAAGAAGCTGAATCTGACAGCCACGTACCTTGTCTGACCTCAGCTGGAACCCTCCTGGGCTGCTGCACGCCCATCCAAAGGAGTCGGTGGGTCAGTCAGGCACCCTCTCTAGGCATCCTTTCACTAGCTCTCATGTCTTGTTGCAAGGGGGGAAAACAACTGGTGTTAGCTTTGTGGGAGATGATCTCTCTGCCACGCAGCCTTAGCATGCTGAATGAGAAAGGTGTTGACTGCTGCCTCTACCTAGTTGGTTCCTAATCTTGATCTGTCACTTCTTCATTAAAATTTCCAATCAGCCACCCACTCGAGCCCCTCCTGGCCAGCCACCAGGTTTCCTCAGCTGCCTCAGTACACTCTTTGTGCACAGGCTAAAAATCCTGTAACAATCCCATCTCACCTAGAGCTCCACAAGGTGTAAGTTCAAAGAAGCAGGGCAAGCGCCTTGCCTTTGTCAGTTGAGAGCCTTCATCTTGCATTCAACCTCATACAAACCAAAACTTCATAGCCTTACATTATCCTCAGATAGCTCTGCTGCCACACCAATGCACAGATAAAACACCAAACCAGAACATCAGACAACTTGATCCTCTTTCAGATGATAAACTTCTTTTTGATAAAGCACCTACTCACACTGCTACCGAGTATGTGATAATGATTTCTTCTCCAACTGAGCCAGCAAGTTCTCTACAGGACTTGAAACCTCCTTATCCAGAGGGCTACAAGGGGGTGCATGAAGTTCAACCATCTTTTCCTCATCCCAGGAAATTCACCTCCAGGTTCTCAAGACTTGGACACCAGTGATCTCAACCCTATAACCTTTCCTGGGACCAGCACAAGTAGCTTTATCTCGCTACTCTGAATCTTCACTTAAAGGACAAAAACCACTTGCAAAGATTAACAAGTAGGAATGAGTACAGAAAGGATTTCTAGGCACCACAGCTCCCCGGAGAAGCCTTTCTGAGGCTCTGGTTTCGCCCAGGAGCAATGTGTGGAACCCATGGACAGTTTGACCTTTCCACAAAGGATATTAAAACAACAAACAGAGCTGAGGCAGATGGGTTAAGCCAATTTCCAAGACAGCAGTTAACCCATGCGTTGCCTCAGAGAGATGAAAATGGCCAGATGCACAGGTGTGTGACACTTGGTTAGGTCTCAGCTAAGGATCAGTATCAAGTTCAAGCCCTCACTGGGAACTAAGGAGGTGCTGGCTGTGCTGTGACGAGCACCTGTTACAAAAAGCCAGCATAATCTGTGCACTGGAAAACGATTAAATCAACGCTCTGAGTAAAGAGCATCTTCTCTCTGAGACCACTGAGGGAGCCACAGGTCTGGGATCCAGGGAGTCCACATTCCCTCTCCATAAAGAAGAGGGGATCCATCTGAGTATCCAGGAACTCCAGGATCTCCTACAAGGTATCAGAAATACCCTCTCCCTTTCTCATTTAGGGAATACAACAACAATCCAATAATGAAAGCACCCAACTTCTACAAGACAGAAAGCCAAAGAATGTTTTGAACAGACACAAGCCCTGGACTGCTCCTCCACAAAGCAGGGTAACACATCCCACCTAAGGGGACGTGTTCCCTGCGTACCAAGCATGGCTTCGTGCAAGGAGCAGACAACATCAGGGACAGAGTTTGAAGCAAACTTGGAAGCAGGTGCTGTCCGAGAGGTGCTTTTGTTCAACTTGTTCTGGGAAAGGTGAAATTTTCAGGGAGGGATGGGGGTGGGCAGAGGAGAGGGATATTCCCCTCTGACGAATGCTGTCAGAGTGAGAAGTCCACAGCAGCAGCACTGATGCAGGATGACAGAACAAGGGAGGTGGTGAGTAGAATGCTTATGAGAGTGGAAAATTTCCTGACAAATGTTTTTAAAGAAAAATTTGTAAGTCTTCACAAAGTATGCAGAAGAAAATCCTTAGGTTTTGATCTAATCATCTCAAGGCATCTGTTTCATAAGAAAACATCACAATTCCACATATTTTCAGTGCATATTTCCCCCCTTTACTTTTGAAAACGTGACCACTGCAGCTATTACTCTAAATCAGCAATTTCTCAAATATACAAGTTACCAGAATTAGTTAAGCGACCCGCAGAACCACATCACAAGTGAGAGCAAGGTTCTTCAGTTAAACAATTGCAAAGACATAGGCTGAACCAGACCAAAGCATGAACCATCTGTTAATTAATTAATCACCTCCGGCTCTTGAAAGCCAATCAATAAACGTTCCCCCTCCCATCAGGGAAAAGAACACAGCGGTACCATGCCGCTGCACTCTGTAAGGATCCATCCCGTTCCTACTCTGATGCTTTAAAGGAAAAGCAGGATGCCTGAGGAGAAAGGTCCCAGGGAGCAGCTCTGCTAAGACACAGCAACTCGCAAGCTCCCTCAGATTTCCTTCTACTCCAGTAACTCCTTGCCCAGAAGAGAGGCTCTCTGCCCTCCCCTCCACTTGGTTACACCCCCTCGTCGTCCCTGTCTGCAGGTGCCCCCAAATACCTTGCGTGGCAGAACAGTGTCGCTCCCCTTCCCTGGGGCTGGCAGTATATCCCACAGCAAAAAGCCAGCAGAGAATAAACACCACCGCTGTAAATCAAGAGTATCAGAGCAGGTCCAAGCTAGGAGGTGTGGTTAGCAATGCTCCCCACGCATCTCATCCCCTTTCCAGCATAGGCTGGTAGCCTTCGGTTCAGAAAGCAGCACGAGAAAACATGCCCTTAAGCTCCCAGGGTAAATTCCTTGTGATCCTACCTCCTGCATAGGTATGAGGAGAAGGGCTTGTTTCTGAGCTGGCTGCCTTATGCAAGAGGGGAAGAAGTGGCAAGAAAGCAGATGGTCCTTCGTCTTACACTGAACTTACCTGCCCTGAGAAACTCCAGCTGTGCTTGCAGGTAGCTTGCTGCTTACCTCACCTCTGATTTCAACCAGGGCAACGCTGGAAACTATCCCTGTCAATCCTGCCTTAAGCTTAATTCCACTTCTACACAGCTGGCAACTTGTTTCACACAGAGGGGTGCAGCGACCGTAGGAAAAAAGAAAAGCTGACACTGCAAGGAGCATCTTTCCAATGCACTGTAAACCACAACCCAGGGTTGGGGTGAACACCACAGGACTCTCTCACTAAAGCAGCCAGAAATGCCGCCCTCTGTCTTGCCACCCATCAAAGCGCCCCTCCAGCCCACAGCATCACCGAGAGGAAGCAAAGCCACCCCTGCCCACTGACAGCTGGAAATGCTCATGGGGGTTTGTTGCCCAATGGCAGCTTCAGGGCCTCCAGCAAGTTGCCCTTGTCTGTGTCAGCTCCCACTAGCTAGGCCTAAGGACTTCTTGGAAGCTGGCAAAGGAAAAAAGAGCACATGGAGACCCTGGTAGGCTGGCTCTTAATCATCTGGTATGGTTTTGTCCTCTTTGCTCACCCCCGCCCCAAACGCCTCTTCACGGCAACCCTCAAAGATAATACTTGCCCAGCAAACAAGCTTTACCAGACAAGTCATGAGCAGGCAAGCTCAGCCTCTTCGGAGAGCAAAAACCACCCTCCAAGGATTCCTGCCAGGAAGACTTCAGCCAGTATCCAAACAGCAGGGTCCTCATCAACCTGCAGAGAGGCCACAAATAGCCCCATCCTCCCAGCAGCAAGTGATAATGCAGAAAGCAGAGGTAAAGGTGAGTCCTTCCCCATGTATTTTAAGGTGGTTATTTCAAACCCCAGACTAAAAAATGGCCATGAAGACAAGCGGAAGTCATCACATTTGTCTTTAATATAGGTTTAATGGAGCCAAGCAAGCTCCTTGGAGCCACTTGGGGGGGCTCTGTGCTCCCAGAGGGAAGCTTTACTCTCAGACGAGGAGCTTCACCTCTCCACTCCTTGCAGGATCAGCTTTGCCTCAACTCCAGGACCACGCATCCTTTGGGGCAGCCGCACAGCTGAGGAAAATAAACCCAGACAAACCCAGACAGAGTTACTTGCTTCCGAGCAAGAGAATTTACTCACCATTTTGTTTGCTGTTGCTGTGGAGGTGATGCTTAACACTCAGCCATGGTCCTGGCTGGGGTGCTGTGAGAACAGCACAAAAAAAGGGAGAAAACTGCTCTTCTGCACCTCACAGCTTGTCCTGTCCCTAACCTCCTCCTGGGGTCCTTTATAAAGCTTCTCTTCCTACTGACCAGAACAAAAAACTCCATATCAAACACGCACACGCCAAGAAAAAAAAAATAGCATTTTGGAGCCATATTAATGAATCCTTAGTGTTGCATGGATAAAGGTCAGGAAATGAAAAAAGTTATGGTTCCCATAGTAATGCTAATTCAACCATGCCCCGCGTGTTTAGTGGTACTTGTACAAAAGAAAAAGGCTTCCTCCACTGATCCCCAGAAGGTTTTAGCTTTAGTAAAGACACTTGAATACCACCCCACACACGCAACACTGACTGCTCGGAGGAGTGGGTTTTCAGATGGAACCAGATTAAGCCAATCTAAGCATCCTACAGCTCCCCACATCTCGGGCAACAGCAAGAGCTCTTGAGCATGATTACCGGCTGCGCGTTGTTTGCCCATCCTGTACAGAGGGAAGGGACGCAGGCATCAGAGCGGGCTGAGTCACCAGCTTGCACCAATTCTACACTTGGATACAGCAGAAATCCAAGGTAAGAGAGAGAAAAAACCCCAACCAACCCCCACACATCCATAACTGTTAATTCATTTCTATAAATGCTCATTTCTCTGACACTGACAGCCCGAAATATCCCCCTGCCTAGCATCCCACCTCCCGAGTCCGGAACCAGGTTGTGAACAAGCCAGCGCCATGCTGACCACTCTCCAGCATAAATCTGTGCGTGTCTCTGCTCTCCAAGCTCCCGAGGTCTTATCCTCATGCTTTACATAAAGCCCACACCACTCTTCGCAGAGAGAACAGCTACAAGTGGCGTATTTGCATTTAGCAGCTTTGATGGAGCAGCCAGATTTGCATGGGAAGCAAAAGGCTCCTTTTGTGCCATAGCAATCAGATTAAATCCAAGGGGGTTGTGCATCTATATTGGAACAGGGGATGGATTACTCCCTGGGCTACATGTCTGGAAGGGAGGGAAGGCAGAGCAGAGATCTTTCAAACTCCTTTAAGAGGTGAGGAGGGAAGGCAGGTCTCAAGCACAGGAGCAAAGCATGCAATGGAAGAAATGTGTACGTTAGTGCAGGCATCTGCATGCGTCGTTTCCCTCCAGTAAATCAGAATTCTTTCCCTGGTTCCCATGATCTCAGACAGAAGAGCAAAGTTCAGGACAAAAGACACTTCTGAACTTCAAACACCTGCTAAGTGAAGAGAGAGGCTCTGGCACTGCTGCTGGTGAGGAGTAGTTCCTCAGCCCTGCTTTAGCAGCAGAGCACCCACACAACCCTGCTCAGAAAACACTGAGCTGATGGAGCTCCTCGTGGAGCAACACCAACCCCAGAGTCTGCACAGGGCTCAGGAACACAAATCAGAAGTCCTGCCCACGGGGTCACTGGTTGGCTGTTCCTTCACTCATGGGGCCTCAGACCTGTGCTGTCACCATCCCGTGGGGTGCACCCATGTTACCTTTTGGGCTCCAGGCTCAGGTCTCCACATTTTAAAGAGGCTTTGCAACCCTCCCCACAGCTGCAATGCCTGGCTATTCCTCAGAGCTGCACAAATCCCTGACAGCATTGAGCCACACCTGCCAAAGGTAACAAAGATTTGGTCATGCTTTATCTTATCTTAGTGACAGTGACGCTTATCTGCCTTCTTGGGCACAGCTCAGCAGCTCTGCACCTGCTGAGGATGGGAGCTGGGCTGGGGCCGGGAGCTGGGCTGGGGCCAGGAGCTCCGGCCTGCAGCAACTGACACCAGGGCTGGATGGCTCTGCTGGTCTGTCTCACCCCACAAGCCGGGCACGTAGTCCACATGCAAGAGTTACGGGGAAAATAAGTCTCAGCAGTACTTACACATGTCATTTCACCCTCACCTCAGCTG
Source organism: Heliornis fulica (assembly GCA_013399135.1). Lineage (NCBI taxonomy): Eukaryota > Metazoa > Chordata > Aves > Gruiformes > Heliornithidae > Heliornis > Heliornis fulica. The sequence continues at coordinate 366,979 of VXBZ01010660.1, forward strand.
GTAGTGCAGGCGTGCAGCTCACCTTCTGCAGACACAGTACAGCTGTGCTCGTCCTTGGCAATATATGTCAATTATATTTTACAGGGAGTCAGACCACTTGTCTGGAGAGAAGACTCCAACACTGTCATGCTGTCAACCTACAGGTTACCTACTGCTGAAATTCCCAGCTGGAGATGAACTCAGTTTCATCCTCTTCATTTTTCAGAGGGGAAACTGTAGGGCAGATAAAAACACTACTCTTACTCAGAAGTGTTTTGCTGACTGAGAAGGAGAGATATTCAGCTACTACGGCAGCGAGGACCACCAGGTTTCTCTGTATTACACATCAGATGTACCTCGCTCAACCTGCCCCTCTCCTGAGCCCCCACTGCACCCAGCCAAGGGCTTACAGCCAGCCTGCAGTCTGCTTCTAACCTCCACTTTCCAGAGGCTGGACTCCCCTACCTATGCCCAAACATAGCTGGATTTTGCCCAAAAGGTTTGCTTTCTGTAGCCCAGATGGCATATTTAGACATTCCACAATTTTAACACCTCACAGCTACCGGTCCTACTCCTCCAAAGGTCTGCAGATACCTTGCTCACTAGTCTTTCAAAAAGCCTGACCAAGCAATAAGCACCTAGATACTGTTTGCTCGATTGCACAGCTATGATTTGGCTCAAAATTCTTCAAGCCTTTGCTTCCAAAAGCTGCAGAAGAGGCCTTCAGAGCTCTCCCCTTATACTCTCATCTCCTCTTCAGGAATGCACGTTGCCTCAGCCCATGACAGATATCTGCTGTGAACAGTGACATCTTTGCATCTGCCAGGATCTCAGCAGCATCACAAGCTCCGGTCAGCCCTGTGCCCAGACAGTGCTGGACCACCTCAGCAGATGTCAGGAGGTTCTGAGCTCACAGTCCCTTTTTTAGGTCTCCTGCCATCCTCAGAACAAGATAAACCTTTCCTGTGGGACCTTCAGGTGTACGCAGTCCTCAAACATCCTTCTGAACCAGGCAGCCCCTTCCACATCCACGGGGCCACTAACTGGTGCAGAAAAGGGATACCTGGTCTTGTACCACCACAGAGACTAAAACTGAAGTAGCAGGGACAACAGCTCCTCCCTCAGATGACAACTCTACCAAATTAACTGCAATCACATGCTTCACTAGGTGGAAAGCAGGGATGTTACAAGACTCCTTGTTCTCAATCCTATTACTTGACAGATTTTCCTCCAGTTACGCCAACCAGATGAGTGCACCGTACCCTCCCAGAGCTTTGTACCACACTTCCTTTCCTCCAGAACAAACCAAGAGCACAAGACACTACTTGTTTCTCCTCTGGTGCTCTGTGGCATGTGGTTAAGAGAAAGCCCTTCTCCCAAACGAAGCATGGGACAGTCCACCACGGCTCCAGACTTCACCTGAAAGTTCACACTACCACAACCTGTACACAACCCACAACCGCTGCTAACCACAGGTCAGCTCCACCAAAAGCCCACAGTATTTGTCACTGCACCTGAGGCCCCTACGACCTTTAGCCAAGTGAAATACTGAGACTCAAGCACTGCTGGAAGCTTATATGGACATGCAGAAACCTCCAAGGTGACTAGAAATTAGCATGAGAAAGCAAATTAAGAACATAAAAACAAAAACAAACAAAAAAAAAACCAAACTGCTGTCATCCCATGGCATTTTTTATTCCTTAATGTCTGTCTGATGACTTTTAGCAGCTTAGGGCTGCCAAACCTTTTGAACATATGGCCTGAGGACACTGTGCTTCTTGCCACAGTGGAAGCATGCAGGGAACACTCCTCGCAGAGCTGCAGAGGTCACGTTTGCTTAGCAAAATGTGCAGTTACACCCACGCACAGGGAAATCCTCCGCATCAGCCAAAAAAAGTAAAGTTTTAGGATGCAGGATGGGGAAAAGAGAACACCTAGAAAAGCATTAAGGGGGGTAATCAGAACAACAACAGCCTCTCCCTCCCAAGCTGCTGGGCTATCCACACCTCAGAGGATACACAGCAGCAAAGGAGAGAAAGCCTCACCGATTGTTGTGACTGCTCTTTTCATGTGAGACCAAATGGATCATGCACAATTGCAAGGTTCAAAGCAAACCACGTATTTCCACCTCAGACAGCAAGCAAAGGGAAGACACTGCTCCCTGAAAGACAACACATTTGCTACAGCTGAAGCTTCTTGTATCAGTTTCCTCTTTACATCCAAGATGAGCTCCTGCAAGCAGGTGAGGAGAGGTGAGAGGATCCAGTCTCCAAATCAGCCTTACCAAATCAAAAAGGTCTAGACAGAGAGTAACATGTGGGCCGTATTATGGAAACCAACCCTAATTCTTTGCACATAATGATCAATATCTGCAAAGCTCTCTGACCATGAAGAACATTGTGCATGAGCTGTGCCCACACAATTGATGTTACTGTCAGTTGTCCTCATCCAATTAGTTTATTCTCCGAGGCTGTCTGGCAAAGTCACGAGTAACAGCAGACCCCCAGAACTGTTTTTGTACTGCTGAAGACAGCCCCATGTGGTGTCATCCTTTGCAATGCAGTCTTCAGATCAGTAGATCCTGGGTCTTGATTCATTAGATACATCAAACTGGTGGAGAAGTCTTTTATGTTTGATGGGGACAAAGCAGCCTAACAGACTTTCTGATGGGACCGTTTATGCTACCCAGCTTAGCTTGCTGCAGCAGAGTGACCAAGAGAACACCAGTATTTTCCCAGCAAGGTAGCTTCAGAGAGATTTTATACCATCTTATGAGAGATACCAAAATTTTAAGCCTTGCATCAGTCTCTGTATAGGAGGATGCCTGGCAAAGAGAATTCCTCTGCTCCAACACAATGCAGTTTCTCAGAACTTTCTCTGGACCACCTGAATTGGCAAGTGAAAGGACAGACTAGACTGATTATCTGCTTGATCTAGACAAACAACTCAGGTAGCCCTCGGGAGGTTTGTGTATGTATGTGTGTATATATATATACACACACATATACATCTGTAGAAAGCTGCTTATATTCTCCTCCTAAATAAATATAACTCTAGAACATGAAAATTAAGATGCAATTGCCCCTGAACTCGGGTAAGGCAAGGTCTGAGGTTTCCAAGAGCCCTTTGATGCACAACAGCCATCACCTCCGCCAGAATAAGTAAGGACTCAGCAGGTCACGTCTAAACAAGCAGAAGTCTTTAGATTACCCTGCCTCCTCGGGGCATTCCTGAGCACAGCCTTGCGTCCGCGGCTGGGATCGCTGGCTGCTTTTCCCCTTGGCTGTTTTCAGGAAGTCCTACAGGAAGGACCCGAGGTTCAACCTGCAAGTTCACTGAAGTGCATCCCATGTGCATGGGATGTTAAAGAGAAAGACACCGCAGTCTTCAGGAGGGGAAAACTCTGGGATTTTTCCTTCCAAGGAGAAGGAGCACTAATGCTGCTGCCACAAGGATCCGCAGCATCTCTTACTGTGCGGCGCACTGCACCTGCATTGTGGCAAGAAAGAACATCCCTGAGCAGAGAATGCTGGAAAAAAAAAAAAAAA